>JAFIRS010008275.1:0-18283 GCA_018342105.1 Gonioctena quinquepunctata
AGCGCATCGTCTAATGAAGGTCAACTAATGGCGTTTAAATTCAGACATATGAGCCAACGGATACTATTGATCAGTATTCATCACATTCTCAGTCTCCAACATTATTAGATCTGAAATCATACTAGTTCTTTCAGTTTGCGGCCTTTTCAATCGACAAAATAAGTTGATTCTCCCCCAGAATTGGTTGAGAAAAACCACTTATAGGAAACTCAAAACTTCACAAACAATCGAAGAAGAAGAAAGAAAAAAGTCGAAGATTACTAACTATAAGGTGAAACTGTCAGAAAAGATTCAAAAACCAAACAATGGTTTCGGTGTTGAAGATTATTCCTTAAAATTTGTTTCTGTGTTTGTCATTCCAGAATGTTTATGAATACTGGAAAATAAATTAATCAATTTATTTCTTGTTTGTCCCATTCACCACATAGCTTTTTACCACATCGGTGAGGCAATGAAGGACGACTACATAAAAAAAGTCCACTTTCATGATTGCTGACGTTCTTCCAGATGTTTTCAACAAACTGTGCCGAATAGACCCTTCAACACTCGTCTCACTCTGGTTATTGTTTTATGAAGTAGCTCCAAGATGTGAAACAAATATTTTCCAAATTGATGAAGGCCCAAGAAATAGGTGGGATATCGCAGTCTGAAAAAAAGTGGAAAGCAACCCAAACGAATGCTCTGGCTTAACTTCAGTGGTAAGACCCATGGTTTCATATTGGACAGTCGTCTATAGTCCAATCGGCAAGGCTTTTTTCTGCATGAGGTTACAGTAGCGATTTTTTGTTTCACATGACAAGGGGGTCGGTCTTTATTATATTAATTATGTTGACGCGGCACGGGGGGGTGTGTTCAAGCGGCCATCTTGGAAAATGCGTTTTGTCATATATCTCATAAACGGTTCGTCGGACGCAAAAAATACAGGAAAAATTTTTTTTTAGACAATCAAATGTTTTTTCATTTTGTTCCGAACTTTGTTTTCTGTTCAATCAATATTTTTACGAGTTTTTGAGTCAAAGTTGGAACGCATGCTCTTTCTGCGAATATCTCAAAAATAATTGATCTTACATGAAAAATAATTGTAGAACGGAAAATTGTCTACAAATTTTGTCCCAAACTTGTTCTCCTCTCTACAATAGTTTTCGCACAGTAGATAGCTGAACGGAAATTCTTCACTTACAAACAGACTGAGGTAAGGAACAAGAACAGTGGAAAGGTAAACGAGGACCAGAGAGATAATTTCCGGAAAAATTTGTTGTGAAATGAAAGGTCATTGGCAGAAATGAAAAATTGAGGCACGATGAATGGAAGCCAGGAAAGGGTTGAAGATAGGGATAAAGGGATGAAGGATAATTGTTAGGGTGAATTCTGGAGAATTGTGGAGTGATTTATAGAAATAATTTCAGAGGAAGAATGTTCAAGAACGACTAGGGGGTTTCAAACCCAAGAAAGGCTAGACATTATTTGGGAAAACATGTGATTTTTTTTGAAGAATAATGAATGTTATCGCTGTCAATAATATTTATTTTAATTTCTCTATATCCTTATATACATTGTATTAGGTTAAAATACATTAGTAGTTCACATTGTTCATTCTTTTCTTCCTATTGTTGATACCTCTACACAATCCAGGGTTTCGCTTTCACATTCAATTCCTTTTGTCCCATCTTCTGAAGAGATGTCATCAGCTCTGATATCATCATCATAATCATCAATATTGTCAATCTTGTCACTGCGAATACTACATATAATGTAACATTTGAGTCCAGCTTTTCGACAACCACCACATGAAGCCCCGCATTATCCATTGCATCTACGTTTAATGAAACTTGCAGTTTCATTAAATCAGGTGCTGAGGGTGGCATGGTGTTGGAGATTGGTTCTAGGCCCTGTGTTGTTTGTTTCCAACCCCATTATTCAGGGTCTAGGCTCATTCCAAGCCATGTTCAAACTTGGATGATGAGTTCAGAGAGTGTGTAGTCTGGCTGCAGCGTACGTTGGTGTTAGATATGAATTCACTGTTCAATGCTGATTTTGCGAATTTTGAACGTACGGAAATAACTTGTTTACTCCAAGCGTCAAAGTGAAATGATATCAGCAATTGGCGGCCCAAGCGCTTCCGTGAGGCTCTTTACAGCTGCTACAATATGGCATCACTACCCCCACAACGTCAATTTACCTGTTCCGTGCATCTGTCTCATTATATGTTAATAATTTTTGTTTGGCTATCTACTGTGCGGAAACTATTATAGATAGAAAAAAAGTTCAGAATAAAATTTGTTGCCAATTTTCTGCTCTACAATTTTCAATGGAACTATTTTTCACGTAGGATCAATTGTTTTTGAGTTATTCGCAGAAAAAGCATGCGTTCCAACATCGATGATTTTGATTAAAATACCACTAAAAGTTAATATTTTGTATTCTTTGAAAATGGTTCGACATGGGCAGCAAGGTACTGTTTCATACCTGTTCTTTTACGTTTTCTGCTCCGTCCAGTCTAAAAATACTCATTTCGCTAAGCTCTTTGGAATTCCGAAAAAGCGTTCTGAACTCTGCTTTTGCCAGAAGGTCGGCTTCCTCATTTCCTTCAAAGCCTTTGTGTTCAGGAACCCATAGCAGTTATTGTTTGTCCTTGTCTAAACTTTGATGGGCTTCCACGCAGTTCCATACTAATTTGGATTCTATCCGACTTGATGCCAAAGCTTTCAGTTCTGTTTCTGTTACAGGCAGAGTTCGATTACATGGACTTCTGCCTGGAATATTTTGTTCCAACTCCATTTTCTGTTTTGAAGCCATCTGTGTACCATTCATTTCTTACCGTGAGCAGAATCTCATAAGGTCTATCAAAGTTGTATAGGGGGATAATTGTGCCTGATGACATTGTTAGAATCGAATGGGAAATTATCTCGTTCTCGATCTTGCAACAACTTTTGCTCGTTGATCTCAACATTGCTTCCTTCTCTGAGCAAATATGCAATAGAAGGATTTTGAGGACGACTTCCATTTTTGCTGTAGGGGTGGTGGGCATTGCCCCTGTTATGGCCAGACACGCTTATCTCTGAAGTTTTTTGCAAATTATAGAAGCTCTTATGATTTGCAGCGATTTTTTGTTTGTAGAAATACTGCTGTATTTTGAAGTATGAAACTGACCTCTATACGCTAACTATTACTTTTGTTTTGGTGAAATCTGATCTGATTATTTTTATGGGTGTTCAAAGTCTAGTTGACACTTTTCTTGCATGGAAAAACCCAACAAGTTAGGTATTTTGTTGACATCTTTATGCTAATTTCCGGGCTATTCTGTTGAATGGTTGAGCGAAAACTCTTATCTACAAGCTTCGAGTTGGAATCCCTTCCTAGAATGAATCTCTTGCCCATATGTTCTACAAGTTTTATATCAATGCCTACAACAGTGAGTGCATTTCATAGAATTGAAGTCGGCATTCCTCGTAGTGACTCATGTTTTCCTCAATCAAAATTGCACTTCTTTGTCCTTTCTCAAAGACTTCACAATGAGCTTTGTGAAACATCCAGTTTGTCAGATGAATGTCCCTCTCAAAGAAATCTATCTCAATATATTGAACGCTTCGTTCGACTTATAGATGATCATATGGGTCCCTTGCGCGCCGCATAAATAGCGATTTTATAGAAAAAATTTCAGAAAAATAATGAAAGAACATTTAATTATCTAAGAATAAGATATCCTGTATTTTTCGCGCCCGACAATCCGTTCAGGAGATATATGACAAAACGCGTGTTCCAAGATGGCCGCTAACGAACACCCCCCGTGCCGCCACAACTCAGAGTCATACACAGGATCAACCCCTCTAGCATGATGAAACAAAAATCGCTACTGTTTTACGTCGGCCATTTTTATTTCCTGCCGACTGAACTACTAGTCGAGCAAGGGATTACAGACCAGTGCACAAGAAAAGCTAAACAAATTCCAGAGATAAGCGTCTTTGACCATTATGGAAGTCCTCGTCCACCTTCCTCCACTGAATACATGAGTTAGTGTATACAGAAATCTGGACCCTCTATAAACTTTCCGGAAAAAAATAATTCAAAAGAACTGAAACTCACAAGGCTAACAAACACTGGTACACAAACGGCTGTAAATCAGGAGATGGAGTTTGGGTCGGAGTGCATGAAGTACCACCAGAATTCAACTTTAGAGTGAACCTGGGACTGTATGCTACAACATTTCACGCAGACGTTCATGTAATAGAACTCTGCCTACATGATTTTCTCACGGGGAATTGTAAGACATAACTGGTTTGAGTCATGTTGGACAGCCGAGCCGATTGAAAGCCTTTGTATCAACACGGACAGAATCAAGATGGAATTGCTTGATGGCCTTTCGAAACCTAGGAAGAGACAACATGATAACTTGCCTGATTACAAGGGCTGAGAAGGAAATGAAAAAGACATCCCACTGGCCGAAGAAGGCACCATGAAAGAATTCAGAGCTCTGGAACCCTTCTTTGAGATATCGATGGGCATATTTTCAGACTGGTATGGAACAATAAAAAAAGTCCACTCGAGAGCCTTCATTACAAATCCTTCGAAAAGAAGAACAACAAACATGTTAGAAGTCAATAGAAAGAAAGAGAACAAATGACAAGACCCTGTAAGATGCGGAAGCATCTCCACAAAATAGGACTCACTGAGACCGCATACTCTTTTTTTTTCCAGGACGAGAAAGAATCTGCAGATATTGCACAAATGTAATGGATTTAAAACCAACATGGCTCTACTGTCTGGACCAAGGGCGATTGACGCTCGAAGAACTGAAGGAGGTATCCCCCAACGTCATTTTTTTTCTGGGGAAGCTCTTAAGGAACAAGAAACGCCCACGTGTATAACAGAACGTAATGGGTCCCGAAAGTATGAAAGCAATGAAAAACTGAAGAAGAAATGAGAGTTATTCAAGAATTTGGGTGAAAAATTGTTATTCTGAAACAAGCACCATTGATAAGGGAGGCCAACTTATTTCACTTCCTTCATGTGATGAAGTCAACTATTACAGGACAAGTTTTTTTTCAATCTTGGCATCCAAAATATGTAAGCAATCATGAATGTTTTGAAACCACGCAGATGAATCGATAGATTTTCAGGTAGCTTTTTTAGAAATAGTGCTGTTGAGATGAACACTGACTGTGGAGCAGAAGCCAAAAATTATCCAGAATTTCTCAACTTTCGTTGACATTTCGGAAATTAGAAAGAAGTTTCATGTATCACATTACAACTTCCGTTACGATACGCCACTGCCACTAGAGCTACAGCAATCTCACCTGCTCAAAGTGATGTGGGGAAAATCGTTACGACTTTGATATGAGGTCGTAAAATTTCGTCTCCTGGTAACACATCCAGCAGCATCAATAAACATATATTTCAGATGTTAGGGTATTTGAATAGAAACAATCTGTGCTGGGAAATATAGAACCGAAGTAATCTAAAACGAAAATATGGAATGGAAACTTCGAGAAACTTTTTCTTTCTTCTGTTGGGTTATTCATAAGCCCAGACACACTTTTCTGGGATTTCATTTCATTTTGGAAGTTCATTGTGAAGAAGTGAAACTGAAATTGAAACGTAATTCTCATAAAACGTCATTTTATTTTACTCAAACTATAGTGGAAGTCGACAAACCTCTAGTGATCTGAATTTGCTCACCTAATCAACTCATTCATCTCCTGGTAGGTATCAATAGTTCTTCCCAGTTCTTTGTTTCTGTTTACTATTTTGAGGGATTAGACGTAGTATATTCTACATTGTTACAAGATCTGGAAATTACCCTCAGTATGCATTGTCAATGAATTGTATTGCACTAACCACAATAATAATAATAATATATATTTATTCCCCTTCGGTAGTGATATACATTTGTTCATAATAGTATATAGGTGTAGAGGAATAAATATAGTTAACCCATAAAAGGTTGCCCTCGAGCATGGGTATGGGGGTGGGTACATGGTGGAATTATAATGATAACTGTGTTAATGGAACAGTACAGAAATACTAAAGAGAAGAAAAATTTGAAATGGGATTACTTATTTTGAAATCAATGATGATAATAGCAATAATAATACAGAGAATACATTAATTAACAAATATTTACATTAAAATTATATACATATAAATATACACATAATATTAAAATAATACAATATGAAATACAAACAATTATATCACTGTATTCAGAAAATTGCCAATTTCTTTTCAGAAAGTTAACCTTAAAGTCAGGGTCAAGAAGTTGATGGATTTTCAGTCTGTCTGTTTGTGTCATCCAATTCCTCAAGTGTTTTTTAAAGAGTGAAGTAGAGTTAATTTCTTTCAATTCTGGTGGTATAGAGTTATATAGTTTTGGTCCCAAGTAAACATATGACCGTCGTGAGGTATTTCTTTCAGGTTTTGGTACACTTACTTAGTTATTTCTGTGTCGAGTAGCATGAGTGTGGTTGATCGGTATCAATTCGTGTTTATTAAGGTGTTGTCTAGTTACTGTTTGCAAAAAATAGAGTTGCCTTATGTCCATAATTTTGGTAAGCTTATGTAGGTCATCTGTGGGGTAGGTATATGGTTTTTTATACATACTTTTGATTGCCATTAGATGAATAATTTCTAGCTGTTGAATATGATTTTTTGTTGTGGCTCCCCATGCAATTATCCCATAATTGAGGTGGGTTTCAAAGAGTGCTTGGTATAGTAGCCGTAAGTATTTAATATCTCATCTTATACAGTACATATCTGGCTTTTTCCACGACATAATTGACATGGATGTCCCATTTTAAATTACTGTCAACCTAAATACCTAGATATTTTACACTAGTAGCTGATTTTATATTAAAATTGCCATTTCTAGTAGAAATGTTCAGGTTGTAATATGTGGGTAAGTACTTTGCGTATGAGGTGAACGGAACGTAAATAGTTTTATCAACATTAATAGAAAGCAGACGGCTGTCAAACCATTCCATAATAATTTTGAAACCAATTTCTGTAGAGGTTTTGAGTGCTTTCCAGGAGTCAGCTTTGTATATGATTGCGGTGTCGTCTGCAAAGCTAATAACGTCTTCTTCTATCTGTAGTTTATAGAGATCGTTCAAATATATATTAAAAAGGATCGTACCCAGGACAGTACCTTGAGGAACACCATACTTGACTGTTCTCTTTTCACTGATCTCATCACCTATTTTCACATACTGATTTATATTACTGAGATATCTATTTAGTAAATCATGTGATGCTCCCCTGAATCCAAGTCCTTCTAATATATCTAGTAGTTGGGAGTGGCTGACAGTATCGAATGCTTTCGCAAGGTCAACAAAAATGCATGGGACTGGAGACTTCTTATCAATATATTTACTTATTTTTGAAGTCAGATAATTTATTGGGTCTTGTGTTGATTTGCTTTCTCTGAAACCGAATTGCCTTTCTGATAATATGTTGTATTTACTGAGATATTTATCGATTCGCATTTTAAGTATTTTTTCAAAGAATTTCGCAATATTGGATATCAGAGATATTGGTCGAAAGTTTTCAACTTCAAGGTTGTTTCCCTTTTTGAAGACAGGTGTTATTTCTGTTTTCTTGATTTTTACTTTATTTGTGCTTTGTTCTGTAATTTTTTTGATGAGTTCTATGGAAATATCAGTTGCTTTTATCGAGGTTTTCTGATAAACAGACTGTTGACCACCAATAATCGATTTATATTTGAAGCATGATTGTGAGTCTCTGACAAAGAAGTGGTCTATACAGGATTTAGAGTAAGAAGTAGTTCTGGTATAGTATTAATATGGATTAAATTATAATACTCAGGTAATTATTAACTGAGTTGTTTTCAGTTTCCTTGGTATTAATATTAATATCTCCTGTGATTATATAAGTATCAATATTTTGTGAATTTTCTAAATACAGTGCCAATTTTTTCTTAAACTACGTTCTGGATCTCTT
Organism: Gonioctena quinquepunctata; assembly: GCA_018342105.1. Lineage (NCBI taxonomy): Eukaryota > Metazoa > Arthropoda > Insecta > Coleoptera > Chrysomelidae > Gonioctena > Gonioctena quinquepunctata. The sequence goes on from JAFIRS010008275.1 coordinate 7,954, forward strand.
CAATATTTTTAACTTGTAATTTCTTATATTCCCATGATGCATGTTACTTTTCTTTCTGATGGTTGTCGAAGCGTGAAGAAAATTTTCGTCGATTAATCATTATTCATCATTTCATTTTTGCATCGGTAAGACGGTTGATATGTGGACTGATCCTTTGATTACGATTTCAATTTGCCTGAAATTGGCTGAATTTGAGTTTGAGGTATATTTCATAGAAATAATTGTTATTGCAGACGTCACAACTTTACGGCTATCGAATATTTTTGGTATATCTTCTCCGACTATTATTGGGCATGACTACTCAAATGCCAAGATAAGATTAATCAAAACAGACAAACACATCCACAAAGATAAAACAAATGACGATACATCCAAAAATATTCACATAGGATAACCATATATAAGCCGACTTTCCGAAAAAAATATTTTGAACTAATGAATCCTACAACCTGAAAATTAGACGTTAACACTGCAATGAACCAAACTCTAATAATGTATACATTGGACAATATAATTTTTGAGAACAGAATAAATGGATACAGAAATTCGGAAAACCCCCTTCAACAGCATCGAACAAACATAGAAATACAACCAACTACATCGTAACCAAAATTTCAGCATTGCAAAACCTTACCAAAACGACAATAGTTATAAAAAAATCCTAGTAAACTCCACCATAAAATCAAAAACATACTACACTCAGAAAATACTCCCAAACTCTTCCTCAACTCGTGATCACATTCATTGAAAACAACTCACACCCCTTGAACAATTTTTTCAAAATCCGATTCCACATAATCACAAAACTCGTCCGCCACCTTGGAGCCTCCATTTTGAATTTATGAACTCGTCCTCCATCTTGGGGCCGCTATCTTGAATTTATGTATTTTAACAAAAATTTCATAATCTCCGACCCCGGAAACCCCCACATGGCAATTTTGAATCAAATCGGACCATAATCACAAATCTCGTCCGCCATCTTGGAGCCGCCATTTTTTTTTCAACAAAAATTCCATAATGCATTGTCACCGGAATTATGAAGAAGATCTTCCGGTTCTTTGTTAAGTTACCTAACAATTTGCTATTGCATTAGAATAATATCATATCATAATAATTTATTTTACAAAGTTGAACAGAAGATAACAAGTTAACCAAAAAGTAACATTCATAACATTTATAAATTCTAACTAGCGTTCTGACGTTTGCTATCAAAAATTGATTTGTTTTTTCAGTGCATCCTGGATTGAATGTCAACGTGTAGACAAATTGATATTACACAGAATTTGTCAGTGCATCCTAGATTGAATGTTTATTTATTTATTTATTTATTTATTGAATACATCCAGCAGGTTCGAAAACCCAATTACAGGTGTACATAATGTCTATTGCGAACATGATTTCATAATTAGGTAGGAATTACAAAAAGAAAAATTAAAAGAAAAGAAAATTCGAATAGCAAAGATAAAACATAAAACTATATCTAAACCATTAATTAGTTTGGTAATAGGCGATTTATTGTATGTTTGAAATTTGATAGGCTCGAAAAGAAAATATCTACGTTGCTTAAGTTATTATAGCTTCGACACATTGTCGAGATGGGACAGTGAAAATGATGAAGCGTGTGCGGAACCCCAATGTTGAATAGTAGTCGAGATCTAGATGTCACACGCGGAACATTGAAATTAAAAAAAGATAGCAAGGTTGATGAGTCTACTAGGTTATTGACAATTTTATACATAAATATCAAGTTGCCTTTTTCACGGTGCTTTCTTAACGAGCACAGATCAAATTCTTCGAGAAGCAAGTTGTAGTTGTATCCTCTTTCAGGATAGATTCCGTGTTTTTTCAGGTAGCAGAATTTTAGAAATTTCTTTTGGATACTTTCAATATTTGAGATGAATTTCAAGTGATTGGGATTCCACACTGGGCTACAGTATTCGAGCTTACTCTAACATGAGAATAGTACAAAGTACGTAGAGTGTCTATTGAGGTGAATTCCTTGCAGTTCCTTATCAGGAATCCCAATGACCTGGTGGCACTTGAGATGGTATTATCAATGTGTTTCGAAAACGTTAACTTAGGATCAAATGTAATGCCAAGGTCTTTAAATTCAAAAATACGAGTTAAGTCAGAGTTGTTGATTTGATAGTTAAATTGAACTGGAATTTGTTTCCGAGTGAATGACATAACTTTGCATTTATTAATATTTAATCCTAGTTTGTTTTTCTCACACCAAATACAGAGATTTTTTATATCCTCCTGTAGTAAGTTGCAGTCTGATAAATTATAAATTTACCAAATTTTCATTTCGTCTCAATAATAAGTGGGAATTAATGCAGTGTGTTATGTTATTAATAAACAGAAGGAATAGAAGAGGTCCTAGGTTAGAACCCTGAGGAACACCCGAAGTAGCAACAAATGTCGATGATTTGACTCCTTCATATTCGACAAATAGATTTCTATTTGATAAATAAGATTTTAGAAGCTGCTGAATATCAGGTGAGAAGCCAAAGTACGGTAGCTTTCTTAGCAATTGTTCATGTGAAACCCGGTCGAAAGCCTTACTAAAATCTGTATAAACAACATCAACTTGATCTCTAGAGTCGAGAGTTTCGGAAACAAACTGAGTAAAAGTACAAAGATTAGTGGAGGTAGCGCGGGCTTTAACAAATCCGTGCTGAGAGTCTGAGATCAAATTTCTCACATGTGCATACATAAGGTCGCCAAGGATTATCTCAAACAGCTTGGAGAATACTGAGATTAGGACAATAGGTCGGTAGTTTATAATTTCGGTCTGTTTTCCAGCTTTGAATACCGGACATACACGAGAAATTTTCCATAGCTGGGGAAAAGTTTTAGTTTTGATGATTATGTTGAAGATAATGTGAATAGGTTCAATAAGTAGCTCAATATGGTCTTTCACAAATTTGATTGGTATATTGTCGGGTCCACAGGTGAATTTATTATTCAATTGTTTTGCCGCATTATATATTTGCTCGGTGGAAATATAATTTATATTGAAAAAGTTGAGACTATTGCTTAAGTGTTCTTCATCATTAGAGTCGTTATGATCCGAGGTAGTAGAGGGTAAATAAATACTTTCAAAGTATTTCGCAAATGCGTTGACAATGGTGTTAGGTGTTGAGAAGTTTAGATTTTCGTAAAGCATTCTACCAGGTATACGTGATTTATTCATTTTTGAATTGATATAGTTCCAAAAATTCTGGGGGTGTACTTTCAAATCTTTTTCGGCATTTTCACGAACAGAGTGTAAGCACTATTTATTGCTGATTTAAGAGTACGTCGGGCATTCCTCAGGCGTTCTAGGTAAAATAGATATCTACGTTTTCTGTACATTTTAGATAATGATTTTTCACTTTCATTTTAGTAATAATATCTCTGTGAACCAAACTGGATTTGACTGACCAACATTTTTTAAGGAACACATTGTTCAAAAATACGTTGAATGGTATTGTTGAAAAGAGGGATGCTGAATTTACATCTGGGAAATTAGGTAAGTCGCACCAATTCACTTCACTAAACAGTTGTGACAGTTTTCGGATATTTGCTTTCTTGAAGTTGAACCGTTGCAAATTTGATGTGAAAGCTGGAATTTTCTCACATTCAAGAAGAATGTTTACTAGGAGTCCTGGGTGATGCACGTCAATGGGTACCAGTGTATTTTCGTCTCGTGAAACTTCAAGGGCATAATCACTTGGGGCGATAACTAAATCGAGTATCCGATTATTGGCATTACAAATTTTATTATGTTGAGTAGAATCGCAATAATTCAGAAATGCGTTGAGACGTGAGACAAGATTAGAGTGTTGATCAGGATTCTCAGGATCATGTAGCTCACTTATATTAAAATCTCCAATAATGATGGTTTTATGATTTTCTTGGAAGTTCTCGAAAAATTCGAATAATTCATCGTATTCATCATAAGAGATACTCGGTGGTATGTATACTACGAGAATAATAACTGATGTGGTGCGTTTTCTAAAATTTCAACTCCTAATATATCAATTTTTCTATTGAACACGTTAACGGAAACTCCTCTGAGTTGAAGAGGTCCTTGTCTACCGCCAGAAGTACACCACCTCCACGCGATCCGTAACTGCGGTCTTTGCGATATACAGAGTAGTTACCTGGAAAAAGTTCACTATTATTGACAGCGTCATACGAGCCAACTTTCAGTAGTGGCAATTACGTTATGGTTATTTTCACAAACGCTTTTTAAAAAAGTATGAGTCTTCGTATTGAGGCCACGGCAGTTTTGATAACATATTACTAAAGTATCTTGAGATTTTGAGGAGCTACTGGATGTATTCAAGCATTTTTGAACAAATTGTGGGAAGACCATTCTTGTATTTAATGACTAAATTTGTTTCGCCGTTGCGCTCTCTCTCGTTGAGTTCTTGACGAGTTTTCAAAAAATGCTCGCGTTGTTTAACAGTCTGATCTGCACGAAAATAGATGTCCTGATATTTCCTGTTAGCTTGTAGTTTTTTGTTTCTCTTGAGCAAGGACAAGACGTGGGTAGTACCAGGTAATTCGACTTTGACAGGACGACATTTGTTGGGAACATTTGGAGGTAATCTGCCTATCCTACTGAAATGTAGGCTGTCCATTACCATCATGGGATCGACCGAGCTGAATGCATCCTGTATGAAGTTATCGAGATTGGGTTCGTTTTCGGGGATTCCAAAAATTAGGATGTTTTTTTCACGACGTTTCATTTCGTTCAGTTCAGTGATGATTTCTGTTGGGTGTAAAAAGATACCATCTTTTTTGCCCAGGTCATTTATATGTTTTTCTAATTCCATTATCTTCTTTTCATGGCTGCTCTTTATTTCAACAATTTCAGTTTTTAAATCGGTCACAGTTTTTTCGAGATTGTTCAGTTTCTCGTTTAGAAGTGCCACCACGGCGGCTGATACTTTCTCGACCAGCATGTTAACAAAAGATTGATCTTTACACAGTTGCTTTATTACCACGTCGACGACATTTCTGATTTCATCCTGTTGTTCTCTTGTGAGGGGCATGATGATGATTGTGTTTTCTTGGAGTTTTAGGGGAAGTTGTGAAAATTCCACAATGATATTTCACTTACTCTCGATTCAAACCTAAGTTTTCTCACTTTTCACAATAGAATGAGCACATATTTCCACAAGTTTTGAGCGATTTTTAACGGGAGATGGCTGACATACGTTCGCACTGTACGAGTTCTACACTATTAGAATGTTGATCTGTAGACACAAATTATCAATGCTAATACAGGGAAGAGTTAGTAAAAATAACAAAATCTATTTTTTCGTGGAAGATGGATAATATTGGATATCTGACCGTAGTTTTCAATTAGGATCAAGTTGTCCCAACAAAGATTGTCGATAGTGTAAATAATGGAGATACTACACTCTTGAGCAAAATGTACATTTTTTGACAAAAAATTTATTTCTGATTATTTCACTTTGGGTTATAAGCCAGGAATAACTTTTTTTCATAAAACTAATAATAAAAAAGTTTTTCATATGTTTCCGACTTGAATGGATATACTGTATATTCACAGAAATATAAAATTTCACTCCTATATATATATATATATATATATATATATATGTTTATACAGGGTGTTACGTAATGGGTGTCCGACATTTTACAGGATGATTCCTCAGTTATTTATAAGGTGGAAAATTCATATAAGCATGGGTCCGCATTCATTTTTTATATACAGGGTGTTAAAAATTGGTATTTGGGTATTTTTTAATATGAGAAATTCAAATCTGATCTTAGTTTGTCCCTTAATTGTAGGGGACGCCGCCTACAGGTCTTTGTCTCTTTTGGGGAATCATAACTTTGTCGTGCATGTATGTATCACATTTTCTAGAAGAAAAATCGATTCCTCTATAATTTTGACGTGAAAAAGATATCAATTTCAAAAGTCGTTACAAGCAGCCGTTCTCGAGATATTTTGATTTACATCAATCGATGCACGTCTTTGTCAAAAAGTGAAACAATTTTGAAAACTGTTTTTTTATTCAACATAGAAACATTTTAAACGCTAATTTTTTAACTACAACAAACAACGGAACACCAGATATAAATCCAAATAAAAATCACAATAAATGTTCGAAATGTCCACCTCCTGCCTGTATGCACGCATTCAATCTTCTTCTCATTGATTCGCGCATTCTTTGGGAAATTCCTGGCGTATTTTGAATCGTTCTACAAGAGTTAATTATCCGATTGGTCAATTCTTCTTCATTTTGGATAGGTGTCTGGTAAATTAAGGATTTTAGATGTTCCCACAGGAAAAAATCCAATCTTTTAAGGACTGGTGACCTAGGGGGCCATGGTTGAGGCCCTCCCCGAACTATCCAACGGTTGCCGAAAGTTTGATCTGAAAATTCTCGCGCTTGGATGCTAAAATGTGCCGGGGTACTGTCATGCATAAACCACTTTTCATTTCGTAGTCTAAGCGGCACATCTTCCAGTAAAATAGGCAAATCTTCTTCGAAAAAATAACAATATCTGTCTCCGTTTAACCTTTCCGGAATAAAGAATGGACCTATAAAATAATCTCCAAGGATTCCTGCCCACACGTTAAGAGAGAACTGTTCTTGGAAATTCGATTCCTGTATCGCATGGGGGTTTTCCTCTGACCACAAATGATTGTTGTGAAAATTGCGTATAGCGTTGTGTGATGATTTTGCTTCGTCGGTAAACAGGATTTGATTTTCAAATAAAGGATTTTGAATAAGGCATTGGAAAAACCAACGACAGAAGTTGATACGTAATCGAAGAAGATTTACATTTTCGTTTCAAGAAAAACATATATTTTTACAATCACGATACATTTTTCTCAATGTATTTTGTGGTTGTGGACACCCGTCTTTCCCAAACACTGAAAACTATTTTAATCACGTGCACGGTTTTTTTTTCTGTAGAATTATTGGATTTCATAAGTTCGCCTTTCACCCTCATATTCGAATAGTGATACCAAGAATAATAAATTTGAATAACATAAATGTGTTCCCCACAAACGAACAACAAAACGTTCAGTGAAAGCATATTGAACATATCACATATCTCCCGTAAAATATTCAAGTAGTCCGGTTTATTTTCAGAAGCGCCCTCTCCCATCCTCCACGACGCAGGGTTATGATAGAACACGACTTTGTGGAATTTCAAGAGCATATCTCATCTTGGTAATCTAATATTGCCCGTCTCGAACGGCAGCACTCCATGGCCGGCTCGTTTGGATTATTCTTGGTAATATTTATGCATATACATCACATTGTATGTAACGTTCCTTTCGCATCGCCGAACTCCTTATTCGGGATGATGTATTACATCAAAAATTGGTTTCGCCGTCTGAATGGAACGTTCAGTGGTTGAGTTGCGGGAGAATCTTCTCGAGATGAGCATTTTGCGGATATATTAGTAGACTTTCCAGCCCAAGTAAAATTACCAGTTTAATCTTTTGTTCATTCCAAATGGGGAGAAACTCCTGTAATATCACAATTATGAACTTTTTATTTTGTGTATTTAAGACAAATATATTTTTGGTCGAAGGTTATTCATGTATGTTTACTATACACGATTTTGGAAAATCCATAGTAATTACACAGATCTTTGGAAGGTTCGTAGTTTATCTTTGCATTCCTATATATACATAGTATATATATCTTTATACCTGATGTGCCCATAATATCGAAAAAACTTTCCCAGAATTTACAATCTATATGAATCTACCCTTCAATTTCAACTGTAACAGACTCCACCATTTCCGAGTTCGCGGTTCAGTGATGCAGAGTATATAGGTCGGAATGTATATAACAATTAATTAAGGAACTCATTTCAGCGATTTTCCACTCACTGATTCTTGAGGAATGAACCGCATTCAGAATTCTGCACGATTCTTGCATACTCTGAAATATCCTACATCACATCGGAAAAGTAATTCTCAGTTTCTTGCAAGAAATCTAAAACCTTATTTTCATTTCCCTCGCACCAAAATTGTCCTTATGTCTATACGTCAATATTTCACACAATTATCCTCGACCTCCACGAGAACCTTTCATAAAACACTTAACACTTGTGATATGAATAGATGAGTATCCAAGCAGGAGTCAATGTATAACAAGTTTCAAATATTTTTTGGAATGGACCTCAAGGTTAACGTTTCATTATTTGTATTATATACTCTTGGCGATCACAGTGAAAAACACTGTCAATTTTGAATTAGGACCAAATTGATGACATACCTATTCAACACAATACTAAAATGTGAGTATCATTTATAATTGAGTTATGGCTTTGTTATGTATTTCTTATTTTTATATCACACTAGCTGGCCCGAAAAACGTTGTCCTGTCCAAATTTCTGTATTCCCTCAATTTCCTTAAAACTCTCGTCTGCGTAGAATTTCTTTTTTTCTATGTTTTTTTTGTGTTGTTTCATCTAGGTTTTGCTTTTGACTCTGCCCGCTTCGCGTTGTCGCGTTTTCCTAATCTCCCATTTTCCCGTTATCCTGTTATCCTGTTTTCTCGTTATCATTTTACTATTATCCTGTTTTTCCCTTATTCCATTATTCCCTTTAACCCATTTTCCCGTTTTCTCGTTTTCCTGTTATCCCGTTCTCCCCTTATCCCGTTAAACCATTTTCCTTTGTCTTTTCCCTTATTCAATTTTTATTTTCCCTTCCTTGTCCCTTTTCCCTTCCCTTCCCTTTTCCGGTTTTTTTTTTCCCTTTCCCGTTATTCCGTTTTTCCATTATCCTGTTTTTTCGTTATACTGTTATCCCGTTATTTTGTTACCGTTATCCTGTGATCCCATTATCCCGTTTTCCACTTATCGAGTTATTTACGTTATCCCGTTATCTTGTTTTCCTGTTATCTCCTTTTCCCGTTTTCCCGTTACCCCTTTTTCCTCCTCCTGTTATCATGTTATTCTCGTTATCCTATTTTCCGGTTATGCAGTTTTCCCTTTTCCTTTTTTTTCCCTTAACCTGTGATCCCATTTTCCCATCATCCTGTTTTCTCCTTATCCCGTTTTCCCCTCATCCCGTTTTTCCGTTTACCCGTTTTCTGGTCCTGTTAGCCCGTTATTCTCGTTATCCCGATTTTTGATCATGCCATTTTTTCATTATCCCATTTCTCCGTTATCTCGTTTTTGGTCCCCCGTTTTTCTTTTATCCGTTTTCTTTTTTTTATTAGTTCTGGCTCACTTTGGCCCTTTTTCCCATTAAATCCCCATAAAAAATCTAGGTCCAACGTGGTATTTTGCGACCTTTCACCTGTTTCGATCTTTATGAGACCATCATCAGGTTCTCGACGTTTCAAATCTTCATCGGATTCTCGACGTTTCGATTCATCTTCAGTTCAACCTTTATGAGACCATCATCAGGTTCTCGACGTTTCGAATCTTCATAGGGTTCTCGACGTTTCGATTCATCTTCAGTTCAACCTTTATCAGACCATCATCAGGTTCTTGACGTTTCGAATCTTCATCGAGTTCTCGACGTTTCGATTCATCTTCAGTTCAACCTTTATTAGATCATCATCAGGTGCTCGACGTGTTGGATCACTCTGGTTGTTTACATTAGATCATAATTTTTCGACAAGGAGGACTTTATCTACTATCACTTGAATATTCACCCTAACCTCAAATCATATCCTTGGGAAACACCCATTTTTTCACATGCTTGAGGTCTATATTACCCTGGATTCTTTCTATATCTATTGTATTTTAGGGGTCTACCTGATGGATTTCTACCTTTTAATATGACTTTTCTACATTCCACATAGAGGATTGACTTTTTCCCCAGAGGATTGACTTTTTCCCCAGATCTAGGGAATTTTTCACGTAGGTTGTGTTTAGATTAGTCGTTTCAGGTGGATTTTACCTGATGGATTTCTCATGGATGATTAACTTTTTCCCCAGATCTAAGAATTTTTCACGTAGGTTGATACATTTCATATATGAATATAAGATTTTTGTATGTTGTTTGTGAAGTCTATGATGTGAATTCAGATGAGGGTTCTTCGATTACGGATGTTTTGTTGGATGTTGTAAATCTAAGTGGGTTTGATGTTTTTTTATTAACCTAACCTGACCAAACTTTGCTAACATTGTTATTATATGAGTATTAGTTCCTTCTGCCAACAATCAAAAGACATACATTTTTTTAATTAACCTAACCTGACCAAACTTTGCTAACATTGTTATTATATGAGTATTAGTTCCTTCTGCAAACAATCAAAAGACATACATTTTTTAAATTAACCCAACCTAACCAAACTCTGCTAACATAATAATTCATCATATT
>JAFIRS010008276.1:0-18281 GCA_018342105.1 Gonioctena quinquepunctata
GGCATCACTGCATTTGTAGAATGATTCATTTCATACTTGAGCTGATATTTCACGATTATGGTGTTGTTGTCATCATCATCGTCTTCGAGGTGGGGTGGCAGGTCTGTGGTGAATAATAACTCTCAAAGTCCTGCTGTTCGATTCAATGGAATCCAAGACTGATTATCTCCATCTCTGAAAGAAACCGATACATCATCATACGGTATGTCTACGTATAAGATTATGTTCAGAATCAAAGTCACTGGTATCATTTGAATCATATTTCGATGTTGATGGCTATGTCGTGCAAAAATTCAACTCTTTCAATTTTCTTGTAAAGTTTCGTTTTTTTCATAAAACTGCAACTCTTCGTTCAGAGCTCTGACTTTTCGATAAAACTGTTCCAATTTTCGTGTATACTGTTCTGCCATCAATGACGACGACATAACCTCAACTGACGTCATTTTCACAAAAAACTTCAATATATACTTTTTCGTTTTCCTTCGCTAAACACTCTTTCGATCCTTCCTGTATATATGGCAAAGTTTTGAAATATTATTCAAGTCGTATTTGACCCTGATAGGATTTGCGTTTATATTCAATTTATCCTACAGTAAAACCATGCAGCTGCATACTCTCTTATCTTGTTAATGTAAACAAAGGATGCCGCCGATATCCGGTCGCTTAAATAAACAACTGATAACGAAAGTGCTGACGTTGAAAAGGCTGCTGTTCAGATTCCTGCATCGACTTGTTGGTTGAGTCATGGCCGTTGCCGCATCATCGCTCATAAACACTGGTGACTCCTCCCACTTTCCAAAATGGCCACCGACATTCACTTTCTCGATTGAACGGCCGACCAATGCCGTTGACGAATGCAGCTATTGGATGACGAATGTGGCTAACGGACGACCACACCCACTCCTATTTCAATATGGCTGCTGCTGCTGCTTGGTTATTGGATAGTGGTTGCCGGCTATCACAGCTCTCCCCACCCCCACTCTCAATCACACACTCCCATCCACAACATGGCTGCCACTATTGCGACCAATCACAGACCACTTCCCTAGATTTTGTCCCTGCCCACATACACCTACCCCACTCTCTCATGAACCTTCAACCGCCATTTTTTCCCAAACCCCTCCTACAACAAACCGCCCATGACTACCATCATCATCCCCACCCCCACCTTCGCCGAAAACCACCCCCTCACCCCATTCGCCAAAACCCACCCCTAAGGGTAGCAAAATAGGGGATGAGTAAGTAATGCTATAGGTACTCTACTGGATCCATATCTGAATTAGAATCGTGAGTGCTGAATTTTTGGTCACTTTCATCTGAAGATTCAAAGTCGTCAATCGCTACTCTTTTGCCAGCAGGAACTTGAAGTTTTTTCTTGCGTGGCTTCGGTTGATTTCCGTCATATCGCATCACTTTGAAATGTCAATAAATGAAGCGTTGATGTCATTTTCGGTGTCAGTCGTTTCAGCTTCCACAGGCAGCATATTCAATACCTTATCGGCATTTAAGGGTATAACGCCGCATTTTTCAAATCTGGCAATTTAATTTTTGGAACGGTTGTCTTCAATCCATTCCAATAGTTTTCTCATCAAACTTGGAAATACCTTCTTTGGGATTTCCGATACCTTTCTACCAGCTCCTTTCTTATGATGCTCAACAATCTTTCTCCAAGCACACTTTAATGGTCGGAAGAAAGCGAGTTCTAATGGTTGCGTTAAATGTGTGTGGAGTTGTTTGGTAGAAATATGAAACTAATATTGTTTGCAAAACACTCCTCAATTGATTGTATCGAAAGATGTGAGGATGAATTGTCCCCAATCTATATCTTCTTGCCAGGCAACTTTCTTAAATATGGTATGACAATTGAATGAACCCAATCTTCGAAATAGTAACTGATGGATCACCCCGACTTACTCCGATTGTACCCGGTACAAGGTGGCCCTCCAGTAGTTCAAGAGTCGTACATATTCTGCGCTTTGTAGACAACATAACCATACCATATTGGAGGTTGACGATTTACTATGATTCATGATTCTCTCTGGATATTTGCATCCCCTCTTCGCGATAATTTTGCGTTCGGGATCACCGCAAAGATTAGTTCCGTCGTAATTAATAACCTTGCTGGCCGGATACCTTCCAGTTCTACAGAGAGGTGTTCGAAATACTTTGTAGTTGTTAACCTAGTAACACCAGCAGGGGCTCGTTTAATATTCTGGCACATTCTTTCCGACATTATCCTTGAATGCCATAGATCTTTCTGCAGCTTCTGCTTGTACTGTTTGACCCCCGCTTCCCCTGTTTTTTAACGTCATTATGTTGTAGGTGTCTTTGTAGCACAGTATACGCAATATCATGTTTTTTCAGCTTGGCGTATGCTTAACCCATTACGAATATCTTGTATAGCCACCACTTCAATTATGTTAGGTTCGGTTTTCTTTTAGCGTTTTCCACCAACACTAGGTTTATGATCCCTAGGAATTATGACATAGATACCTCTTGATCCTATTCACCCCTGCTTTTGATCCTATTCACCCCTGCCTTTGATCCTATTCACCTCGATAACCTAAAAAATATCCAACGAATTACAAATATTTTTATAGTGTGTTTTCGGTGTTGAATAGGCTGAAATAATTTTGTGTGCCTTAGTTACTAACCTGATGGAGTGGATTATGTCAACTGCCATAAATATATTTGTTGGGAAACGTTCCCTGTGCTATTCAAAAATAGCAGTATTCAGATAACGATTGACTATTGTTTAAATAGAGGTGTGACGGACTGTCAGATAATAAAAGAACTGTCTTTCAGAAAAGGAATTAAAAGTTGATTTATTTCCGAAAGTATTATTTATTATTACGATACAATCGTAACAGTTTGGCGACGAGAATAGTGGAAGTGAATTTCTGAATCTCTGAAGAAGTTCACCATGTCAGAACAATTTCAGAAAACTATACTGGAATTCATAAAATCACAGCAAATACAAGCGCAACAGCAACAGGAACTACTAATGAAGAACCAACAGGAATTTTTACTCCCAACTGACCAAAAATCTCACACCAGAGAAACCTTCTGAGCACAAAATAAGCGATGAACTGATTATGGAGAGTCTGGGAAATGGTATCAAAGAATTTTATTACGATTCAGAAAATTCTACATTCGATGCTTGGTATAAAAGGTACGAGAGCTTGTTTACCGAGGATGCAAAAAACCTCTCAGATGCAGCCAAAGTCAGATTACTGTTGAGGAAATTAGATACATCTTGCCATCAACAGTATATAAATTTCATTTTGCCGAAGGAACCCAAGCAAATGGATTTCAAGAAAACCGTTCAAACATTACTTGACATGTTTGGAACGAAAACATCTATCTTCAATTTACGATATCAGTGCATGAAACTAAAGAAGAACAGTTCGGATGATTTCGTTGCATATGCTTCACAAGTCAACAAATCTTGTGAAGATTTCAAAATAAGGCAAATAACCCCAGATCAGTTCAAATGCCTCATTTTTGTTTGTGGTTTACAATCAGGTGAACATGCAGACGTAAGAACAAAGTTGTTATCCAGAATTGATGACAAAGAAGCTGAAACCATGAATGTGCAAGATTTGACTACTCAATGTCAACGAATATTGAATTTGAAGAAGGACACGTCCATGGTACAGGGTTCTTCACAGGTACACAAAATAAAACATGAAAAACCCAACCAGACTCAGAAACCAATATCCACCCAGTCATCATCTAATCAAGGATCATTCCGTGAACCAATTCCAAAAAGTCCATGCTGGTTTTGCGGACAGTTACATTTCTCAAAATATTGTTCGTACAAGAAACACAAATGTGAAAAATGTAGCAAACTGGGACACAAAAAAGGATATTGTTTCACAGGGAAAAAGAATTCGACAAGATTTTCACAGGCAAAAGGTGTTTTTCAAGTAAACCAAGTAAAAGGGCGAAAATACATTGAAGTTTTGATAAACGGTGTTCCAGTCCAACTCCAGATCGACACAGCGTCAGATTTAACGATAATTTCAGAAGAAATTTGGTCCAAAATTGGAAAACCAAAGTGTATTTCTACCAAAAATATTGCCAAAAACGCTTCAGGTGAAATGATGGATTTACATTCCGAGTTCACTTGCAGCATAGTTTTCAACAATGAGTCATACTCGGGGAAATGCTTCGTCACCAGTGTTCCGAATCTCAATTTGCTTGGTATTGATTGGATAACAAAATTTGGATTATGGGACATTCCCTTGAATTCAATTTGTAGAAATGTCACATCATCTTCTGAGAAAATGTCAACGGCTGAACAATTGAAACGTCAATTTCCTGACGTATTCGATGATAGTCTAGGACATTGTGGAAAAATAAAGGTTCAGTTGCATTTTTTGCCAGAAAGCAAGCCAATTTTCAGAGCAAAACGCCCAGTTGCATATGCAGCAATGTCTCAAGTAGAGAAAGAACTCAACAGACTCGAGAAGCTGAACATAATCACATCAATTGAATATTCCGAGTGGGCTGCACCTATAGTGGTAACAAGAAAATCCAGTGGAGATGTTCGAATTTGTGGAGATTACTCCACAGGGTTGAATGATGTTCTTCAACCACACCAATATCCCTTGCCAAGCCCAGAGGATATTTTCAGCAAACTTTCAAATTCAAGTATCTTGAGTGTGATCGATTTATCAGATGCCTTCCTACAATAAGAAGTTCATGAAGATTCCCGGAAATATTTGACAATAAATACTCATCGAGGACTTTTCATGTACAATCGACTTCCATTTGGGATCAAGACAGCACCAGGAATTTTTCAACAAATTATGGACACTATGATATCAGGAGTTGATGGAGTAGCTGCCTATATAGATGATATAATAGTATCCGGTAAAAATAAAGAAGACCATCAGAATAACTTGATGAAACTTCTTGAAAAAATCAGGAATTATGGATTTCACCTAAATATTCACAAATGCAAGTTTTTGGTTCCAGAAATCAAATATCTTGGAAGCATAATCAATAAAGAAGGAATCAAGCCAGATCCCGCAAAAACAGAAGCCATAGTTAATATGCCTCCACCAAACGATTTGCCTTCACTGCGTTCGTATTTGGGAGCTATCAATTATTATGGGAAATTCATCAAAAATATTCATCAGCTACGTTATCCTCTGGATAAATTGCTGAAAAAGAATTCCAAGTGGTTCTGGTCGAAAGAATGTCAACAGTCTTTTGACAAATTCAAAGGCATTCTTCAGAGTGACATGATGTTGACTCATTATGATCCTTCAAATACAATCGTGGTAGCTGCGGATGCCTCAAATTCGGGTATAGGGGCTTGTATATATCACAGATATAAGATGGAAAAATAAGAGTTATTCAGCATGCATCAAGAACCTTATTGGAATCAGAAAAAAGATACAGCCAAATCGAAAAAGAAGCATCAGCTTTGATTTTCGCTGTCAAAAAGTTTCACAAAATGATTTATGGAAGAAGATTTATTTTGCAAACAGACCATCAGCCTCTTTTGAAAATTTTTGGGTCGAAAAAGGGGATACCAGTATATACAGCCAATCGCCTTCAAAGATATGCTTTAATTCTACAAGGATACGATTTCAAGATCGAATATATCAAAACTGAAGAATTCGGTTATGCAGATATTCTTTCAAGGCTTATCAATCAAGATTCGAAACAGGATGAAGAGTACGTCATTTCATCAATTAAAATTGAATTAGAAGTATTGCAAGTTTTGGATACAGCAATTGAAACTCTTCCAGTATCATATAACATGATTTTTCGAGAAACTTCACGAGATCCGAATTTTAAAAAAATTATGAATTATGTTGAAGAGAGCTGGCCACGAAGGAACAAAATTCCAGAAGACTTACACACATTTTTTGCTAGAAGAGAATCATTGTCCGTTGTCAAGGGATGTCTGATATTTGGAACAAGGATTATCATACCACATGTTTTCCAAAGTCGTATTCTCCAACAACTTCATAAAGGTCATCCAGGGCAAGAACGAATGAAATCCTTAGCAAGAAGTTATGTCTATTGGCCAAATATCGATGAACATATTCGAGATTTCGTAAGGAAGTGTTCTTTGTGTGCAGAGAATTCCAAGTCCCCAGTTAAAGTACCATTTTCACCATGGCCAACACCTCAAGCTCCTTGGCAAAGGATACATATTGATTATGCTGGTCCAGTGGATGGTTATTATTTCATCATAATTGTTGATGCTTATTCGAAATGGC
Organism: Gonioctena quinquepunctata; assembly: GCA_018342105.1. NCBI lineage: Eukaryota > Metazoa > Arthropoda > Insecta > Coleoptera > Chrysomelidae > Gonioctena > Gonioctena quinquepunctata. Next base: position 6,243 of record JAFIRS010008276.1, read on the forward strand.
CTGAAATTTTCGATACAAAAACAATAACATCATCGTATACTGTCAAGATATTGGAAGAAGTTTTTGGGAGATTTGGAATACCAGAAACTATTGTATCAGACAATGGAACACAGTTTACCAGTCACCAATTCCAGAACTTCTGTGAACAGAATGGAATTCAGCACATAAAAACAGCCCCATATTGGCCACAGTCAAATGGTCAGGCAGAGAGGTTTGTGGACACTTTCAAAAGATCTTTAAGAAAAATTGGAGGAGCAGGAGGACTACCTCTGACCAAACAAATTCAAATTTTCCTGTCAACCTACCGGAGTACTCCTAACCGAAATGCACCGGAAGAAAAATCTCCTGCTGAACTTCTATTAGGGAGGAAAATCCGGACAGTTTTTGACTTATTAAAACCCACTGATAACAGACAAGATGATTTTCTATCGACATCAAGGCAAGATGTACGGTGTGATTTGAGGAATAGCACAAGAGAAAAACATTTTAAAACAGATGATTTTGTCTATTGCAAAATTTTCAAACATAACCATTTTACATGGGAACCTGGGAAAGTTATTGAGAAAGTGGGAAAGGTTATATATAACGTTCTTATGGAGAATCATAGGAGAACCAAACTCCTAAGATTCCATGTGAACCAATTGAAGTTGAGATATACAGGAAAAAGTCATCAGTACGGAACGGAACTGCCATTGGACTTATTACTAGATTCATTCGAAATTCCAAGAAATCCTATTATCCTTCCAGCAAACTCAAATGAAGATATTTCCTCTTCTTCAGTTGAGATACCCCAAGAAGATAGTGGTTCAACTGATATTTCCGAAGAGACTACTGCTGAGAATGAACATAGTATTCCTTCATGTTTGAGACCTATCAGGACAAGAACTGCTCCTAGATACTTACAAGATTTCGTCTAAGAAAGGGAGGTGTTGGGAAACGTTCCCTGTGCTATTCAGAAATAGCAGTATTCAGATAACGATTGACTATTGTTTAAATAGAGGTGTGACGGACTGTCAGATAATAAAAGAACTGTCTTTCAGAAAAGGAATTAAAAGTTGATTTATTTCCGAAAGTATTATTTATTATTACGATACAATCGTAACAATATTCCTTTCAAATCCGCCCACACAGACAAAGTTTACGCACACGTGAAAACACCTGATTGACAGCACTTCTAGTTGAGAGCTACCAACTGCTGAACGACAAAATATCACTGACTGTTATGGAGGGAATAGTTAGGTAACCAATTAAACAAAAAAATAGCAGTTTCGATTAAAATACAGGTTTTTGGGGTTTTGAATAGGAAAATCCCACTTATTGATCCGATTCACCTCAGCGACCCTATTCACCCCATTCTACGGTACTTCCTATAAACCTCATGCAACAGTATTTTGTGGTCCACGCCGTCAAAAGCTTTTTTGAGATCACAGAACACTGCTGCAGCTGTATCAGAATATACCTCATACAGGAAGGAAAAAATTGCATCGTGAGTGTTCTTATTTGTTTTTGTTTCTTTGATGATGTTATGGGAAATGAGAAATTCATTAAGCCTTTTTTCAAAGAGTTTTCAATTATTTTTGCAAGAGCCATAATAAAAGATATTGGCTGATAATTTGAGGGATCGTCCAACAATTGATGAAGAACAGTGAGTGCTACTTTTCCCATATTTTGTTGTGATAAGCTATTTGCCTCCGTTCAAACGTTATGACGATCTATCTTTGTCGTAGCAATGAGGTTTTTTTGTGCGGATACTTTTTCTGTCGTGTGTTTATATTAACAATGGCAAAACGATATTTCGGTTTTGATAATAATATCTGTGTGGATACTCACAGAGATAATGGATGTAGTCTCAGTTTAGATCTCTGTAAACGATGCGGTCACAAAAACAGTACTTTTCGCATTCAGAATATTGATAAACAGATACGATTCTTGATAAATCACCGTCCCAACAGGGGAAATTCGCCACACACACACACACTGTGGTACGGTCAACGATGTCGAATATAAACATCAACAATACCACGAGAGATAACAGAAATAGTCTTAAACACTTGGCAAATATCAAAAGACTCGGTTGTATGTAAAGGGCTCTCATCATAGTAATTAATCTTATACTCAATTCAGTATAATGAGAAGCATGAGGTTTCCGTTACCACAAGGAATTTATGACTTCTAACCTTCCACAGCCAAAAAAAGGGAGATGAATTGAAATTAAACCATTTCTTTCATGGGTTTTACGACGAAGTTTTAGGTAAGAAAAGTGGAATTGTGGCAAAATTATAGTTTAAAAAACTAAAAAAACACGCTTATAAAGCAATGAGGACTAAAATGTTGAAAATAATAAGGATAAAGTCATTGGCCAAAATTTTTTCTCCTATTTGAAGAAAGCGTGGGGTACTCCTCACTAACTTTTCATAATGATTGAGATACCCGATATCAAGCACCCCACGCTTTTTTGCTCATTGCTTTATAAGCGTGTTTTTTAGTTTTTCAAACAAAAATTTTTTTGTGAATCTTTATTTTTTTGTGTTGAGGTTTTATTCTTTATTTTCGTTTCCACGAGTAACGAACTTCGTTCGCTTTCAGTGCCCTATCAGAACTTTTGTGCTGAAAAACATCGGTGCATTCGCCATATCTTTGAAATAAATAAAAAAAATTTGGCGATCTTGGTGAGAATACCATGTCAGAGCTGTGAAATTATAGTATTGTCATCGGTTCTTAAGACGTGTGCTGAATTTGAAATACTTCAAACATCTGGAAGAGGGTGAAAATTAATTTCGAAAATTCTATTACCTCATTCATACATACATACAGCGTGTATAAAAAAGGTATAACCAAACTGGCTTCCCCTCGAATTGATTCGCGTCCGGAATCGCATAAAAATATTAAAAGGATGAAAATTTAGATCTACAACACTTCTGAGAATACAAAAGTCCACTCATCTATTAAACAAAAGCACACATGGACGTAGACAGTTCTTAGGTTTCAATCACTATATTACTTCATTTCTAAAAATGATAACTAAGAATTATGAATATAGTTCAACTTTTAATTCGACTCGAATTCGAGAAAACTATAACTGACAGATGGATAACGTTTTGACCTGATACATTTTTATTTCATTCAGCGATTCAAATCGTGAGTTATGTGAAGATGAACTATTGAAAAGTGAATTCTAAGTAACACGTACGAAATAACCTTTTATGTAAGGATCATACAAGCAAACTAGTTTAGAGGAGAACTTTTCGAATGAATGTTGTGGAGCTCTGGAAGCTCTATCAAACGACACATAGTTCGCCAATATTGATATGAGAATGAAAGATTGGGATTGTTTTCAATCTTTCAATTGCCGCTATTTCAAAACAACACGAACGAGTTGGCCCACCATTGAACTAGCCAAGGTATGATCAACAAAAACAAAGAATTTTTTCAAGTTAGTAGTGACGTCTGCAATAGGTAGTATTTCTATGGAGTCCACCTGAAAGATGCATTACATGATACAACATGGATAAAAAATTCACTATTTCAGTCACGACAATGAATTCAGGAATCATACTAAATTGTGTTTGTCTCCTGCGTTGATGAATGTTATATTGTGAATAGTTGACTTGCAGAAGTGGTATCAATATAAATATCTACGAATAAAACATTTTTTTCATTATCTTCTTGGATTATAATCAAATGGAGTACATCGAATACATTCAGTAATTCGAAAGCTTTCGTGAAATTTCTTCACAATCAATCAATTTCATGGTTTTATCCCAAATGGACTCCATAAGCAATGCATTTTTTGCCGTTTCATAAGTTTCTGTCACTGCACATTCTGCAAAGTGCTTTCCCGAATATAATTCTATTCCTTGTTCGAGAGCTGTATACAGTGTGGTTTGGGCTCCTTCTTCAGGTGTCTGAAAAATAAAAATACAATATGCAGCTCCATTTTTAAATTCATGAATAATATGGTATTATTCTTATACCAGCATTTGGATCAGGATCGCACATGCGTATCCATTGGCATGACTCTCCAACCTAACGAATTAAATGATTCCATATATACCCAGAACGCAACTGATTTGATACCATTACCTTCGTATGATTTGTCAATACTATAATGACCCCTGAAGTTTTTCATTTCTTTACTGCAGCTTTCCGGAACAAGTAGCCTTCCCACTATTACAGAAGGTGGCGCCCAAGGCAATTTCGAATTACATACCACCGCGTCAAGATCAGATTGAAGATGGACATTAATCCTCACAAAGGAATACATCAACATGGTATACTGATGGATTCAAGATGGATGAAAAGGCTGGAGTAGAAGTTACGAATCATAGATTGAGGATCTCAAAATCCTTTGTCAAAGCCCCAACAATACCCCGACCAAAAATTCATGCTATAGAAATGTGCCTTGCAAGAGGCTCTAGCAAAGCAAAAATCTATATTTCATCAGAAAGCCAAGCAGCACTCAAAACTCACAACACACTTGTGAGTCTAGACTTACTCGAAACAGCAAATTATACCTGAAGCAACTGGCAGCGACAAATCAGATCAACCAGATACAGGTGTCAGGTCACAGGGGTATTGAAGGCAGATGGCCTCGCCACAGGAGGGGCGAATACTTGATTTCCTGGCCCAGAATCCTTCTGTAGTGTCTTCAAAGCCCATATTGGAGAGCTGATCAAATCACAATTCACTGGAAGTTTTCAGGACAAACATGACCAAGACGACTTCAGAGCATATCGCCAAAAAAGCCAAATAGCTTGTCAAGTTGGACAAAACAGACTTGAAACTGGTAACGGAATTAGTCAATTAAATGAATGGATAGATCAGACAGTCTCATTACTGCGAAAACTTTGCTGAAACTGTAGAGCACCTGTTTAGCGACGGCCAAGTACTATTCTGCAAAAGGCTTGACTAACGCACTCAGGTATCAGGAACTCAGCTCTCATCAGGAAACTGATTTACTTCGCAAAGGGTCTCGGAATCCCTAGTCTTGAATAGATGTGTAATGTATGAAAAATCTCCTAGGTGACAACACCCATACAACCTACAAGTCTCATGGCTCAGAAGTCACAATACAATTCCGTTGAAAAAACGATTTCCCGAATCAATGTTCGGGCAAATTGATTCAAGAACAACTATTAAACGATTCCAACTGAATATTGGTCTGATCATTTCACAAAATCTTGACCAATTGGTAACAGAAACTTTTGTGTCAAATGTACACTTTCTATGTTGAATAAGTTGGAGCAAGAATATTTCAACTTCATGAGAAACCCCGGGTGAATTAGAAGTTATGTTGTTAGCTGGCACTGTTTCCACTGACAATATTATTCGAAATGAATTCAAAATTTTGTGCAATCATTTCATTTTGTTTGTTGAGAAAATATGTTTTTGTCTTGTCAATCATCTGTAGACTTATTTTTTACAAATACATACATATAAATGACGTTAGAGTGTGAAGTGGATGTAGGATGTGCAAAATACAGATCTGTACTCAACCTTAAGAGTTTCTTGAAATGAGAATTCATTGCTGTATCTAGACTGCAGAACCTATTTTTACGAAATTTTTTGACATTTTCGAATACTTACATATTTTTTACTTTCTTCTTCCTCAATTAGCATGAATCTAACAACAATTCATTATTATTTATATGATTTTCTTCTCTCGATGTACTCTACTCATTCAATAATCAATAAAAGTTATTTAAGAGGAAAATTATAGTTTTTGATATGAGAGAATTGGATTCATGTATCATTTCAAGTGAAAGTCATTCTTAAGGAAAGATTAACCCACATTTCATTGAATACTCATTACATGGAAACATTTCGGAAATGAGTGTGAATTTTCAATCAATCACATGCACATACACTGACAACAAAAATTGGAAAGTGACAAAAAATATTCAACAAGAGTGTTTAGGCTCTCAGAATAATACACTGGAATTCCAGTCGATCTATTCAAGTCAAAATAATAATGAAACACGAGGTAAGGTAGCACAACTCATCCCAACTTGAGTCTCTTATCAGTACATTTTATGGTTCTGTATATGATGTGATAGCAGAGTATCCATTGGTATGATCAATGCACGATCGTTTGTTTCATACAAAATTAATAGAATGATCAGATGAAATCAAAGTACCTTGAAATAAAATTTTAAGAAATATTCCAGAAGTATCCTCAAAGTCCCTCGCAATGAATTGAATATTTGTGTGTTTATCGCTCCCGGGTGTATGGAGAATACGTTGATGTTAGAACGCCTCAATAATGTAGATAGTTTCATGGTGAACAGTATATTTCCCAATTTACTATTGCAATAATTGAGGTAAGGACCATTGGATTTGTTGAGGTTTTCTATTGTTAATCTTGCTCGAGATGCTAATAAAGACGAAACATTAACTATTCTGCAGGGTGACGATTTCTTCAAAAGATCTGGAAATGAAATGTATTTAAATTTTCGCAGAATTTTCATTTTATGTAGTTACCAATGAGAAGCACAGTCAATAAAACTGGACCAAAATAGTTAACTTGCATCAGTACTTCCAAACCATCTTCAGTCTTCTTCTGCTTCAAGGCTCCAACTCCAGCGTTATTCACCAAGATATCGAGCCTTTTCTCATTTTCTGATACGTCCTTAGCAAAGTCTCTCACTGAATTCAAAGATGCCATATTGACAACTTTAACCACTATATTTTCATTTAGGGTTTCTTTAACGATAATTTTTCTTGCTTCCTCCGCTTTGTTCTTATTTCTGCATGCTAAAATAACGCGAGCACCTCTTTTGGCAAATTCTAAGGATGCCTCATATCCAATGCCTGAAATATTGCTCAAAAGTGAGAATTAATAGTTGTAAAATCAATTGATATATAAATTGGCGAGAAAGCAAATGACTTTGAAATGAAATTAGTATTTTATTGGATTGGATTGGGTATTCACGTTGAAACAAAGCGTGACATGAGGATTATCATTACTGGTGTGAAGAGAACAATTATATATTTTTTCAACGATCGTGATAAATGTCAATGAATGAAAACATGTATAGTGTAGTATGAACAATAATTAATATCGATTCATTGAAAATGTAGGTGGTCAAGCAGTTGTCAACTTATTCTGTATTTTCGTAAAACTTCATATCCTTCTTAAACAGAGGTTATGTGACAAGATGCTGTCATCTGAAGAATACGAAAATGCATTGGCGTGTCCAATCGAAAATAATAAATTTCAATAACTATTGCTGAAAATATATGACTTTCTTATCTGATAAAGATAAGCGACTTCCAAAATATTTCATTATTGGAAGTAAAACTCAATAACTATTCTTCAAGTAGAATTCTAGTAATACGTACATGCCATATGGCAGGTCCCTGTGTGTAAGATGTCTAAAAACCATGGTGTATTCAATGATACCTGTAAAATATTGGGACAAACTGGGGGACACCAGCCCACTTGATAAAAGGAGTTATCTAGAGTTTCAGATGGCGCCGACGTCGTTTCTCGTTATAATTCAGTAAACTGCAATTACAGACCACACAGGGTGTTTTTGTGATTTGTGTCCCTGATCCGTTCTGTGATTGTGCTTTTGTCGCCTTCAAGGTTGTGTCAATTCGTTGTGAAATATTTTGAGGTTGATCGATGTAACATATTTAAGAACAAACCATTCCATGTACTTATGTCAGTGTTATATAGAATTTTCGAGAGGTGTTCCGAAATAATTCTAATTATGAACCGTACCAATTTATTTTGTATGGTTAATTTTCTATTGATGAGGCTCCACCGAGTTGGTACTTATGTATTTCTGTCCCTGTTTGCTCATGATAAAAATATTATGATGGAGCGGATAATGATTTTATGAAGTGCTGTAAATTACATACAATTACTTAATTTAGCTTTCAAACTGAAGCTTTCTGAAAAATCTATATTCTTGTCTGAAGGAAGTATTTTGCGACATATCTAAAGCTTTTGACTGTTACATGAGCTTTATCTCTACAGCTTCAGAGGACGAAGCTTCAATTGGCTCGAATCCTATCTGAGTGAAAGAACCTCTCAGCTTTTGGACAAATTAAGAGGTGTTCACTATTTTGGCAGACAACACGACTATCTTATCGCAAGAACTCAAATTACCTCCATATAGCGTAGTAAAACATTATTTCGGAATACTGGAAGACTCCATGGATTTTCCTAAAACCTTCTGATATCACTCAGAAATTGCTTGCAGAAAAAAGTTATGAACTTATATTCGTGCGTTGCTTGTTTATTAATTGTTTAAACAATGAAAAACAATTTTGTTAGGCAAATTTTACCCAAATTGATGCTATAGGGGTTTTTGAGGTCGCTGAACCAGAATATGACATTGAAAAAATGATGGCGTGGCCAGTCGTAAGGGTAGATTTCATACGTAGAGCGTCAGGTGAGCACTAAACTAACCGATCAAGAGTTCTCTGATGTTCAATCTCTCTCTAACATTCAAATATGATATTTTCGATCCAATATAAAGTACATCAGAAGATGAACTTATATTTCTATTCCAAACAAAAATTTTAAACTGGAACTCATTTACAAAAATGAACAATTCGTCAATTCACTAGAGAACCTAATATTTTCGTATTTGATACAATTTACACTCATATTAAAAAAGAAAAAAAACTACGCTGCGTACAGATTACAAGCTTAAGAAAGTACTATTGAGAAATATTGATATCAATTTTGAACTAGTTTTGGTTTTCAAAGCATGTCCTAAAAATTCATTCATTCATTTTTTTAAATTATTCAATATTTTGACGTCTGTATTTTTTAAAATACAATTTTATGATTCTTTTTTATTTGCACACCTTTTCAAGTGTCATTTTGGGACTAAACTGTACAAATTACAGATGTTTATCTTGAAAATTTAAAGAATGGCAGATCTTTAATTGATTTCATAGAAAATTCTACTTTGACGTAACTTCATATATGTACTATTCCCAAGAATATTCCTATTAATTTTTTTTACATTTGAAAACAAGACATCTCTTTAATTACTTTTTCCTTCTTTCATTTGAATTTTTGTCAGCCTAATTTTATCAATTAGATCAGAAGTTTTAACAAATTAAGTGAAGCGCGCTCGTGGCTACGTGCTCCTCAAGAGATGCACTCAAGTGTCGCTACATCACGTTTTCGTACGAAAGAAAAAAAAATCTGCAGTTCACAGTTTTCATTTAAAAAAATATTTATAAACCATTTTCATATAAAATCTTCCATTCTTTCGAATGGCAGTATCAGTTTTTTATTTATTTATTTTAAGATATTCAATGAACAATGTAATTTTGCAACTTATTTGTTAAATAATAAATTAAGCACATACTTTACGGTTGGTAATTTTTTAAATGTTGTTCCTTACATCATCACTAATGTACAGTAAAAAGTTCCCACAGTCCCCTAATTTTCTGAAGCTAAAATCTAATATTACTCCACTACTAGTAAAATGACTCGTATATGTCTGAATTAATTTGAATCTTCTCTGACTAAAAGTATTGGAAAATTCTAAATATAGTGGATATTTTCTTCCAAAGAGCCATGGGACCCTCTGTGACGGTTCGGAATTCACTGGCCAAAATCAAGATATCTTCATAGAATGAAAAGCCCACGCTTACTTGTGAAATTCATGTGTTTATTAAAAAGTAATAATTATCCTAATCATAGTCATTAGCCTTGTCGATCTTGGGAGTGGGCCTTGTTCTTCCTTGGTTTAGATCGCCCTCCTTCTTCGATCTCATGCGGGTGTTACTAGAGATAAAAGAGAAGCATTTAGATAATTGTTTTCTCCCCTCACCTTTGTTGGTAGGGCTCACCTTTTCCTGAGAAGTCATTCTAAGATAGCTGGAAGCAGCTAGACTGTCGCACACCAGGATTAATCGATTTCTCAACTTCTCAACAGATTTTATGAATGAACTCTCTGATTTTATTCATATCAGAAGGTTGTTAAAGAGGTGATAGTCCGGCAGAGATGGGCAGTGAATGGCTTGGTAATAGTTTGTATCGGAAAGTTCAATGGAACAATGTCATCGGGGACATTTTTCAATCCCCTCAATTGTCAAGTTAATTCATCATCTAGAGACATCAGTCCACTCTCCTACCTTTTCTTATTCCTTCGTGGAAGTTTCCATGATCCCAAAAAGGCCATTTGAGAAGAAATCACTTTGAAAAAATCACCAGGTAGACTTCAAGAAAAATCTTATTTTTGACAAACAGATGTAAACATTGTAGTAAGTTTCGAGGATTTCATCTCATTTTCGCGCCAACTGTTCTGAGCGGGATCTTGTTCGAAAAACTATGATCTTTGTGAACGATCAATTTACAATTTTTTGCATGAAGTTATGTTGACAGAAAAAGAAAATTTCATAGGTTTGAAGTTTGATATTTTGCGTGTCACAAACAACTAACATTCCTTAACCGCGCCATCTACTAATGAAGTTCTAAGCAGAATTTAACGTTTTTCATTTGTTGTCCCCCAAAAATTCTAAACAAAATCTAATCAGTGAACAAACCAGGGTTTTCAGGCATCCTACCTGTGTGATATATAAAAATGCACCTGATATTAATTGTTTCGAAATAATTAGTTCTACCCTGGAAACGCCAGCTCAACTGTCAAGTCAGGTATACATTTGTGGCGTGCTGAGTAGTGAACATTCAATTACTATTCTTCTATTCCCCAGATGCTAACGACATCCACGTGCCCCCCAACAATCGACTTCAATCGACGTGCATCGGTTTTTTGCCCTGAAGGAGACAAACAAAGTGAGTGGAAAGAATTAAGTTCCTGCGAGACCTAGGCAGCAGTCGTTACGAAGTATGCGGGGTAGCAGCAAGCCAGCCGGGAGAGCATATTTGGTAGAAGTTTTCGAAGATCAGTATCTGTTGAGACCAACCACTCCTCACCATTCCGCAGGTTGCATCCAGCCAGTGCAGCCAACAGAAGCTACCAGGGCAGAGAGAGAAATATCGCCAATAGACCATAAGTAGAAGATGTGAGAAAGAGTGTAAGTCCTATTGGTAAGAGTGAGTGGGGAACTGTTGGTCGTGAATTCAAGATTCTGTTTGTTGTTTTTTTCGCACTTTTCACGAAGTCGATGATGACGCTCGGTGATACCTCTTCTAGGTGGTCTAAGGGCTCTAGCAGCCCGTTATTGATGCGGTAGAATATTGTTCATTCCAGATGGTTGCAGCTTCATGTGCTTTGCTGTCGCAGTTTACAGTGACCTGTCAGTAGTCCTGTTATAAACCTCAATATGTATCTATTCAGTTCAAACAAGGCTGCTATTCTCCTTTTCGAATACTTAAACTTATGCTACTCTTCCAAACTGTTTTTTTCGCTCAGTCCAGTCTAAAAATACTCCTCTGGTTATGCTCTCTGATATTGCTAACAAGGGCTCTGGTCTCATGAACTCCTTCAGAGTCCCTTATTTTGCCAGGAGGTTGGCTTTCTCATTTCCTTCAGGGCCTTTATGTCCAGGAACCATAGCAGAGTTATTCTGTTGTCCCTGAATATGGTTTGAAAAGCTTTCACGCAGTTTAATACTGATCTGGATTCTATCCAACTTGATGACAGAGCTTTCAGTGCTGGCTGTCCGACATGATTTTGATCGATTGATTTTTACGGTATCTTTTCAGAATTTCTTACAGGCAGAGTTCAATTGCACGGACTTCTGCCTGGAATATTGTAACATACTATCCCAGGTTTATACTAAGGTGAAATTCTGGCTGTATTCCATGTACTCCGGCCCCAACTCCGTCTTCCGTTCTAGAGCCATCTGGGTACTTTTTTAGGTTGGTCCTATTGAGTTTCCCTCCTTTTGTTTTCCATTGGATAGGTTTCTGTATACATTCACTCTTGCCTCCTTCTCTAAGCAAATGTAGGAAGGAGTGATGTTGAGGAAGACTCCCATTGCTGCTGTCAGGGTGGTGGAAATTGTCCCTGTTATGATCAGATACTCTTGTCTCTGGAGTTTGTTGAGATTTTCTTGTACACTCTTCTGTGTCCCTTCGCTCTCTTCACCAGACGACCGACG
>JAFIRS010008277.1:0-18280 GCA_018342105.1 Gonioctena quinquepunctata
TTGCCAGGAAAGTAGTTGTTTTCCCCTAGGGTCTATTTCCTGGTTCAATTTTATATAATCCTTTATGTAAAGAAAACCCTTTAATTCGATTTTTCTATTCATTCCACTTCCCTGGCACTTATCTTTCACTATATGTTTGACGGGCTTGCCACTCCTACTGAGAAAGGGAAACTTTATTTAGAAACCTATCGGGTGGGAGATTTTCGGGGTGTTTCTTTCTGTCACTGGTACCGCCAGTTAAAGTTTATCTTTTCCGGCGTACCTATAGGTGTTACAAGCTCGATGATGGTTTGTTTTTCGTTTGTGTCTCACTTCAGCCCAAATTCTTTGGACCTTTTGGCCCCCGACTGATGAGGGCCAAGAAGCCTGGGAAAAGGTATGCGGATTGTTAGGTGAACACGACATAAAATTAAAATAATCGAGCTTATCAGAAAGAAAAATTTGCATTAAAATTATATGGAAGTATGCATGGATTTTCAGGTGAATATCATTCAACGTTCTGCGTGGTATTTGCCAGAAAGTAGTTTTTTCACCTGGATCTACCATTTCCTGGTTCAATTTTATATTGAATCCTTTATGTGGGAAAAACCTTTAATTCGATTTTCTATTCATTTCCACTTCACATGGGACTTATCTTTTTTACTATATGCTAGACGGGCTTGCCACTCCTACTGGGGAGGAATCTTTTATTTAGAAACCTATCGGGTGGGAGATTTTCGGAAATTTTCTTTCTGTCACTAGGTACCGCCAGTAAGTTATCCTTTTTCCGCGTACCTATAGGTTTACAAGCTCGATGATGGTTTGTTTACGTTGTGTCTCCTTCAGCCAGGTTCTTTGGACCTTTGGCTGGTGACTTCTCCGTACTGATGAGGGCCAAGAAGCCTGGAAAACCGTATGCGGATTGTTAGGTGAACACGACATAAATTAAACTAATCGGCTTATCAGAAAAAAACATTTGCATTCAATGTCCATTGATATTATATGGAAGTATGCATGGATTTTCAGGTGAATATCATTCAACGTTCTGCGTGGTATTGCAGGAAAGTAGTTGTTTTACCTGAGATCTACCATTTCGGTTCAATTTTATATTGAATCCTTCATTGAAGAAACCTTTAATTCGATTTTCTATTCATTCCACTTCACATGGCACTTATCTTTCACTATATGCTGACGGCGCCACTCCACTGAGAAGGAATCTTTATTTAGAAACCTATCGAGGTGGGAGTTTTCGAGTGTTTCTTTCTGTCACTAGGACCGCCAGTTAAGTTTATCTTCCGGCGTCCTATAGGTTTACAACTCGATGATGGTTTTTTACGTTGTGTCTCACTTCAGCCAGAGTTCTTGGACCTTTGGCTCCGTACTGATGAGGCCAAAGCCGAAACGGGTATGCGGATTTTGGTGAACACGACATAATTAAAATAATCAGCTTATCAGAAGAAACTTTTCATTCAATATATATGGATATGCATGGATTTTCAGGTGAATATCATTCAACGTTCTGCGTGGTATTTGCCAGGAAAGTTGTTGTTTTCCTGGTTCAAATTTTATATTGAATCTTATGAAAACCTTTAATTGATTTTTCATTTTCACTCACATGGCACTTATCTTCACTTGGGCCCCTCCTCTGAGGAGAATCATTTAAAACCTATCGGGTGGGGATTTTCGGTTTCTTCTGTCACTAGGTACGCCAGTTAAGTTTATCTTTCCGGCGTACCTATGGTTAGAAGCTCGATGATGGTTTTTTACGTTGTGTCTCACTTCAGCCAGAGTTCTTGGACCTTGGCTGGTTGACTCCCGTACTGAGAGGGGCCTGGAACCGGTATGCGGATTGTTAGGTGAACACGACATAAATTAAACATAATCGACTTTCAAAAAGAAACATTTGCATTAATGTCCATTGATATTATATGGAAGTATGCATGGATTTTCAGGTGAATATCATTCAACGTTCTGCGTGTATTTGCCAGGAAAGTAGTTGTTTTACCTGGATCTACCATTTCCTGGTTCAATTTATATTGAATCCTTTATGTAAGAAAACCGTTTAATTCGATTTTCTATTCATTCCACTTCCATGGCACTATCTTCACTATAGCTAGACGGGCTTCCACCTCCTCTGGAAAAATCTTTATTTAGAAACCTATCGGTGGGGATTCGGGTGTTTCTTTTTCACTAGGTACCGCCAGTTGAAGTTTATCTTTTCCGGCGTACCTATAGTTTACAAGCTCGATGATGGTTTGTTTACGTTGTGTCTCCTTCAGCCAGGTTCTTTGGACCTTGGCGTTCCCGTACTGATGGGGCCAAGGCCTGAAACCGGTATGGGATTGTTAGGTGAACACGACATAATTAAAATAATCGGCTTATCAGAAAACATTTGCATTCAATGTCCATTGATATTATGGAAGTATGCATGGATTTTCAGGTGAATATCATTCAACGTTCTGCGTGGTATTTGCCAGGAAAGTAGTTGTTTTCACCTGAGATCTACCATTTCCTGGTTCAATTTTATATTGAATCCTTTATGTGAAGAAACCGTTTAATTCGATTTTTCTATTCATTCCACTTCACATGGCACTTATCTTTCACTATATGCTAGACGGCTTGCCACTCCTACTGAGAGGAATCTTTTATTTAGAAACCTATCGAGGTGGGAGATTTTCGGAGTGTTTCTTTCTGTCACTAGGTACCGCCAGTTAAAGTTTATCTTTTCCGGCGTACCTATAGGTGTTAAAGCTCGATGATGGTTTTTTACGTTGTGTCTCCTTCAGCCAGAGTTCTTTGGACCTTTGGCTGGTTGACTACTCCGTACTGATGAGGGCCAAGAGCCTGAAACCGGTATGCGGATTGTTAGGTGAACACGACATAAATTAAACATAATCGAGCTTATCAGAAAGAAACATTTGCATTCAATGTCCATTGATATATATGGAAGTATCATGGATTCTCAGGTGAATATCATTCAACGTTCTGCGTGGTATTTCTAGGAAAGTAGTTGTTTTCCTGGTTCAATTTTATATTGAATCCTTTATGTAGAAAACCTTTAATTCGATTTTTCTATTCATTCCACTTCACATGGCACTTATCTTTCACTATATGCTAGACGGGCTTGCCACTCCTACTGAGAAGGAATCTTTTATTTAGAAACCTATCGAGGTGGGAGATTTTCGAGTGTTTCTTTCTGTCACTAGGTACCGCCAGTTAAAGTTTATCTTTTCCGGCGTACCTATAGGTGTTACAAGCTCGATGATGGTTTGTTTACGTTGTGTCTCACTTCAGCCAGAGTTCTTTGGACCTTTGGCTGGTTGACTACTCCGTACTGATGAGGACCGAGGCCTGAAACCGGTATGCGGATTGTTAGGTGAACGACATAAATTAAACATAATCGAGCTTATCAAAGAAACATTTGCATTCAATGTCCATTGATATTATGAAGTATGCATGGATTTTCAGGTGAATATCATTCAACGTTCTGCGTGGTATTTGCCAGGAAAGTAGTTGTTTTCACCTGAGATCTGCCATACACAGATCTGCCTACCTGGTTCAATTTTATATTGAATCCTTTATGTGGAAAAACCGTTTAATTCGATTTTCTATTCATTCCACTTCACATGGCACTTATCTTCACTATATGCTAGACGGGCTTGCCACTCCTACTGAGGAGGAATCTTTCATTTAGAAACCTATCGAGGTGGAGATTTTCGGAGGTTTCTTTCTGTCACTAGGTACCGCCAGTTAAAGTTTATCTTTCCGGCGTACCTATAGGTGTTACAAGCTCGATGATGGTTTGTTTACGTTGTGTCTCACTTCAGCCAGAGTTCTTTGGACCTTTGGCTGGTTGATCTCCGTACTGATGAGGGCCAAGAAGCCTGAAACCGGTATGCGGATTGTTAGGTGAACCGACATAAATTAAACATAATCGAGCTTATCAGAAAGAAACATTTGCATTCAATGTCCATTGATATTATATGGAAGTTATGGATTTTCAGGTGAATATCATCAACGTTCTGGTATTTGCTAGGAAAGTAGTTGTTTTCCCGATCTACCATTTCCTGGTTCAATTTATATTGAATCCTTATGTGAGAAACCGTTTAATTGATTTTTCTATTCATTCCACTTCACATGGCACTTATCTTCACTATATGCTAGACAGGCTTCCTCTACTGAGAAGGAATCTTTATTTAGAAACCTATCGAGGTGGAGATTTTCGAGTGTTCTTTCTGTCACTAGGTACCGCCAGTTAAAGTTTATCTTTCCGGCGTACCTATAGGTGTTACAAGCTCGATGATGGTTTGTTTACGTTGTGTCTCACTTCAGCCAGAGTTCTTTGGACCTTTGGCTGGTTGACTACTCGTACTGATGAGGGGAGCCTGAAACCGGTATGGTTGTTAGGTGAACGACATAATTAAACATAATCGAGCTTATCAAAGAAACATTTGCATTCAATGTCCATTGATATTATATGGAAATGCATGGATTTTCAGGTGAATATCATTCAACGTTCTGTGGTATTGCCAGGAAAGTAGTTGTTTTTCACCTGGATCGCCATATCTGGTTCAATTTTTATTGAATCCTTTATGTGAAGAAAACCGTTTAATTCGATTTTCTATTCATTCCACTTCACATGGCATATCTTCACTATATGCTAGACGGGCTTGCCATCCTACTGAGAGGAATCTTCATTTAGAAACCTATCGAGGTGGGAGATTTTCGGAGTGTTTCTTTCTGTCACTAGGTACCGCCAGTTAAAGTTTATCTTTTCCGGCGTACCTATAGGTGTTACAAGCTCGATGATGGTTTGTTTACGTTGTGTCTCACTTCAGCCAGAGTTCTTTGGACCTTTGGCTGGTTGACTACTCCGTACTGATGAGGGCCAAGAAGCCTGAAACCGGTATGCGGATTGTTAGGTGAACACGACATAAATTAAACATAATCGAGCTTATCAGAAAGAAACATTTGCATCCAATGTCCATTGATATTATATGGAAGTATGCATGGATTCTCAGGTGAATATCATTCAACGTTCTGCCTTGTATTTGCCAGGAAAGTAGTTGTTTCACTGTCACTAGGTCCGCCTTTTCTATTCATTCCACTTCACATGGCACTTATCTTTCACTATATGCTAGACGGGCTTGTCACTCCTACTGAGAAGGAATCTTTTATTCAGAAACCTATCGAGGTGGGAGATTTTCGGAGTGTTTCTTTCTGTCACTAGGTGCCGCCAGTTAAAGTTTATCTTTTCCGGCGTACCTATAGGTGTTACAAGCTCGATGATGGTTTGTTTACGTTGTGTCTCAAATTATATAACTCGAGCCGGAATTAACTTTAAAAAAAAACTTTTATTCAAATACATTTACAAAAATATTTAGATGTGAACAATTCAAGAATCATATCTAGACTAACTACAATAATGAGAGAAGATCATGTCTAACAAGTAAAATGATGATATGAAGTTCTTGGAAAAATGTCGACTCTGCAAGCTTCCCATGGAAATGCTGAGTTGCGAAAATGGTGACTTGGCTATTCCCATAGTGTTCGTGGAAAAGGTGAATGTAACTCCTCCCTTCTCAGAAAGATCCATATATGGGGTGGATCGGTTCATTCGTCTTCATCGGTGGCCCTTGGAAATGGATGTAAGTTTTGGGAATTCCTCGTGGACGACTTTTTCATGGTGGGTTGGCTTGTTTGGCTCCCTCTCCAATATTTGGTCTTCAGGAAGTGACCCAGTAGGATAATTGATAATGCGACTAATAGGATGTATATTGGGGCCGTCCAAAGGTAAGCTGGAGTCCCTGTGGAAGTTTTCAGGGTGATTCGGTGGATTTCTTGTTGGTCCCTCTGGAGTCGATGCACTTGATCTAGAGGTATGTTGTGGATGGCCAGTTCGTGTTGATGTTTTTGGATGACTTTGGAAGTTTTTACTGCTGGCAATAGTAAGGGTTGTCCGGTTATTGTTTCTTCGTTGTTGGAATAAATACTCCTTGGGGTCTGGAAACTGCAACCAATGGGTACTTCGATGAAATGAGGACCTCTGAGGGTGGAAGGTCGCTCTTTGGCAGTTGAATTTCACTTTGGTGGGTTCAGGAAATATCACGATGTAATGGGCAGCATTGATCTGTTCGACGATTTCATGTTCGATTGTTACTGGGACGGGCTCGCAGGTGTTCGGCTCTTCGATCTTCAGATGGAGTAGGTTGGTATGTACAATCGATTTGCCTCGATTGTTCGATTGGCCTTCCATTGGTACAATAATACACTGGGTGTGTATTTTGGCATGGGGTGTCTTCGTACTGATAAAATTGCTTTCCATTGCCAGATAAGGTTTGGAGGGAATAAGGATGGTTTTGTTCTCGGTTGGTACAGAGTATAGGTGGTAGTATGAATAGGTTTCTGGGAACATTACTGGGAAATGAACGATAAAGACTATTCGACTGTTAGAATGATATGATTCTACTTCCAAAATTTCATAGTATTCATGGATGCTAGAGTTATCGTTTCCAAATAATAGTTCTTCAGGTGAATGATGTTTAAGAAGTATTTGAATGATGAATTGAAGATCTTCGATTTTTAATATGCTATTATGAACAGTATTGATTCTCGCGAAGGTTATAGCATTTTCTAAGTTTGATAGTATCCCTAATAGAATGTTCAAAATTGCATTTATTTGATCCAAAGAGGTTTTTGCTGTAATGTAACCGTTAAAGTCAAATTTAAGTTTTTCAAGTTCAGCATCGAGTTCGATTATTTTGGATGTTATCATTTCTTCATTTTGCTTAATTAGCGAGAGAGAGGTATTGTAATCATCAATGATTTTTGTTGTCAATGAAATCTGCCTGTTGAGGGTGGTTGCAATATTGTTTTGATTTGATTTTAAAGTATTGATTACGTCATCATATCTTTTGCCGTCTTCGGCATCTAAATTACCAGAAATTGTTTTGAAAACTGTACCAATTCCATTGAATATCCCCTTTTTGATTTTTTGGGAAAAAATTTTTTATTAAAAGCTATTTCTTACTCTTGAATTAAAAGATTTGACATTGTTCCATTGTTCACTAATTTTACGAAATTCTTTTTCTATGGGTTCTAGATCATAGAAATGAATAAACGTATGAAAGAAATTTCGTAATTTTGCATTTCCCAATTTGTAGGGTAAGATGCCAGGATTTGAGGAGAGGCTGGTGACTTTAATTTCTTGAGCTTCGTTGACTGCCGCCAGGGCGAGAAGAAGTCTGTAAAGTGATTTTATCCTGAGTAAGAAGGGTTCTTCTGAGATTATTTTTATGATAGGTTCGTAGAGTTTCATTTGAGGGTTTATTAATTTCACTGTTATTTCTTCATTTTTATGTACAAGATGAGTTCTAAATCGGGGGCTTATTTTAATTCGCGCCCTAGTCTTGTGATAAATTTGTTTTTCGGTTCGTAGGTCAGTGGTTCCTGTCTAGTTTCGTTGATACCACGATGATTAATTTTACCTTCGTGGCAAATTTTACCATTTCGACTTGTTCTGTGGATTTGAAATCTTCAACTACATTATTACAAATAATGAGTTTGAAGGCAGAGTTTTGAATGTGTCACTTAGTATTTTACACAATTTTGGAATGGAAGCTTGTTTATCCAAATTTATTGCAAATGTTTTGTTTGTGGTGGTAAATTCTTTGAATGTCTGTATATTATCGTGTTCGAAGTTGTCTTCGGATATTTGAATTGAAGTTATTTTGAAAAAACTATTTTCAGAAACAACTGATTTTGAAAATAATTGATACGAGTTTCTGATATTGGAATTACGAGAGTCGGATTTTCGTAACTGGTATGTACAGTCTCGTTTTCATCTTCGTCTCTATTTTCAGGGTTATTATCGTCAATTCGTAAATCAGCGTCATTGGGATCTGGATTTTCGTCAATTTTTAGATCTATTGATTCTGTGTCGAATTCTTGGTCTTTGTTGGTTTGATTATCTGATGAAGGGGGTTTTTGTGATGAAAATGTTTCATTGAAATTTTGCAAATATTTGAAAATCAATTCTGAATTAGGCGTGATAAATCTTGAATTTGAGAAGTCTAATTGTACGTTTAGTGATTGGATGAGATCGATTCCTATAAGTCCATCAAAAACATTGTGAAATTTATATGCGTAGAATTTCATAATTTTATCTTCGTTAAATTCCTCAAAACTAGGTATGGTTACTGAAAATTCATGCTTTGAAGAAGCGAATGAGGTTGAAACGACAAAAGGATCACGAATTTTATATTTTGCAAAATATTTTTCAATTATTTCTGGATCTAAAAATGATTCAGTAGCTCCCGTATCGATGAGCAATTTTAGGGGTGGATTTTTGATATTGATGTACGGTAGTTGTCCTTTGTCAAACAAGTTGTGGAATTCGATCATGTTATTTGTGTGTCCTGTGGGGGAGGCCACTCGAAAATGCTCGCGATTTTCATTAGATACATATTCAACGAATTCCAAATTTTCATCAGAGGGCTGCTCTGAATAATCATATGGGGATTCTTGAGGACATTCTTGCGTCAGGGTTGGAAACATCAAGATATTCGGTATTGTATAGTTCTTCGGAAACCCATTTTTCGATTTTGGGTTATGGGTTGATTTGCACTGAATTGTCTAGTGGTAGTACTCATCGGGGTAGATTTGTATTGATTCGGATTTGAGTTTGGATTGGGTTTCCAAACATTTTTTGGTGGGCAAAAAACTTGTTGGTTACTTGGGAATCTTTGAATGAAATTTGGCCTCGCCTGGACAATGATTGGTCCAGTCGGGAAAGAAGGTTTATATTGAGATGAGAAATTTCGCTGAGGGATATTGGTAAAATCGAAGGTTTTGATACCTGAAATTCTGGTTGAAATTTTGAAATGTTCTTTGTTGATTGGTTTGAAATGGCCTAGGAAAGCTTTGATTTTGATGTATTGGGTGAGATTGTTCCTCACTTGTACATTGGAATGTGAATTGGATTGATTCGAAGAAAAGAATCTTGTAAATATTTTATATTGTCTTCTTCCTTATGAAATTGATTGCTTCTAGCATAGTTTTAGGTTCTTTAGTTCTAACCATTACACCTATGGGGTTTCTTAGCCCCGCTAAAAATACTTCAAGGGCCTGTTGGTTATACATGCCCTGTTTGAATTTCCTAATATTTATATCAGGTTCGTGAATAGCAAGATAATTTGAAATTGTATTTAGCAATTTCCTCACTTTGTCATGGAATTGGTATGGAGTTTCGTTCGGTAATTGTCTCGAATTGTTTAAATCCAAAGACAAACAGTTTTCATTTCTCGGATCACTGAAGTTACGAATAAGTTCATTTTTAATTTCATCGATATTATTAACACAACTTATATTCACAACTTCTCGTGCTGGGACCTTTCAGTTTGCTAATGATTGTTCTGAATATTATTACATTTTGATAATCTCCTGAATTTTCATTATTAAAAAGTGCGTAACAATGCTGTTCACGCTTCGAGGAAAAAATTAAGTTCATTAACATTGCCGTCAAACTCTGGAATGGTCTCAGCATGGACCTTTGTGAAATTCGGAACTGCTGGCATGATTTTTTCGATATTATTTATTCCAATTGGATTTGAAATTGTACTTTCGTTCAGTGAAAAATTGCTTAAAATATTCGTCAATGAATTTATATCTAGCTCTGAGTTTACTTCACGTTCACTAAAGGATGGAGAGAAACTAGAGGAGTCTGACATGAAAATCAAAAATGACTTACAGTACGATCCTTTTCGGCATCTGGTACTGGCCTGGTTTCTGATGAATTGTTGGTATTCCGGCTTCGTCTCCAGGGAACATACGTTTTCTTCAATCGAACCGTAGGAACTTTTCACGATTGTTACTTAACTATTAAAATAGAAAAGTTATCCGCGTTGGATTCTCGTAACAATCCTACCGACTGCGCCAATTATATAACTCGAGCCGGAATTAACTTTAAAAAAAAACTTTTATTCAAATACATTTACAAAAATATTTAGATGTGAACAATTCAAGAATCATATCTAGACTAACTACAATAATGAGAGAAGATCATGTCTAACAAGTAAAATGATGATATGAAGTTCTTGGAGAAATGTCGACTCTGCAAGCTTCCCATGGAAATGCTGAGTTGCGAAAATGGTGACTTGGCTATTCCCATAGTGTTCGTGGAAAAGGTGAATGTAACTCTCACTTCAGCCAGAGTTCTTTGGACCTTTGGCTGGTTGACTACTCCGTACTGATGAGGGCCGAGAAGCCTGAAACCGGTATGCGGATTGTTAGGTGAACACGACATAAATTAAACATAATCGAGCTTATCAAAAAGAAACATTTGCATTCAATGTTCATTGATATTATATGGAAGTATACATGGATTTTCAGGTGAATATCATTCAACGTTCTGCGTGGTATTTGCCAGGAAAGTAGTTGTTTTTCACCTGAGATCTGCGATATCCTGGTTCAATTTTATATTGAATCCTTTATGTGGAGAAAACCGTTTAATTCGATTTTTCTATTCATTCCACTTCACATGGCACTTATCTTTCACTATATGCTAGACGGGCTTGCCACTCCTACTGAGGAGGAATCTTTCATTTAGAAACCTATCGAGGTGGGAGATTTTCGGAGTGTTTCTTTCTGTCACTAGGTACCGCCAGTTAAAGTTTATCTTTTCCGGCGTACCTATAGGTGTTACAAGCTCGATGATGGTTTGTTTACGTTGTGTCTCACTTTAGCCAGAGTTCTTTGGACCTTTGGCTGGTTGACTACTCCGTACTGATGAGGGCCAAGAAGCCTGAAACCGGTATGCGGATTGTTAGGTGAACACGACATAAATTAAACATAATCGAGCTTATCAGAAAGAAACATTTGCATTCAATGTCCATTGATATTATATGGAAGTATGCATGGATTCTCAGGTGAATATCATTCAATGTTCTGCGTGGTATTTGCCAGGAAAGTAGTTGTTTTTCACCTGAGATCCACCATTTCCTGGTTCAATTTTATATTGAATCCTTTATGTGAAGAAAACCGTTCAATTCGATTTTTCTACTAAATTTGTCACTTGTTATTTGTCTCAGTACTCTAGGAAAACCCTGTGCATATTCATCCCTCATAACAAATATTTTATGTCTGACCTCAGCCCCAGCCATGGTGGATTCTTCTAAATTTTCAGATGCCAGCTGATGACACTTTTCAGGATGTTCACTTATTCCAGATAAACCTCTTTTTGAGGGGATATCCTTTGAGGACTGACTGGGTTCTTCTTGAATACTACATTTATTTCTATACGCGTTATTCAGACCATCATCATTACAAACATTTCCATCCTTATTCATATTCGACTTTTTCTTCGTGATTTTATTATTATTTTTCCTTTGCCTTCTTGATCTAGGTTTCTTGTTCTTCATTATGAGGTCAGCAGATTTATCATTGGCCGAATCATTTGAATCATTCCTGTTGATATTGGTAAGTGTATTAAAAAACATATTCAACTCTAGAGCATTGACTTGTATTCCAACATTATTAGTCATAGTTGGTTGGGTATTTCCTGCCTGGAGGTCGTCCTCACCGGTTTGTGTGGTGACAAAAACTAGATCTTGCCTTTCAACTATTTTTTCTTCCAAAGTACGGTTCAGATTGGTTTGTGTACCTGAATCATTTGTTTGAGTTTTTGTTTCCGTTTTTGATAGAGAATTCATTAGTAGCGATGTTTCGTTTTTCAATGACTCTATTGTTTTTTCATGTCCTTGGATGATTGTGTTGAGATTTTGTTCCATCTCTAGGGATTCGTTGTAATGAGAATCAAACTAACTTTTCAGTTTGTTTATGTAGTCATCCTTTTGTATATTTGCTGCTTTCAATTCATAATCACGTTTTCACATATTTGATGTTCATTCATTGGCAGGGTGGACATTTCTTAAGCTTTACAATCACTTCATATGATTTTATGACCAGCTAACATACTTTTTTGCTTCATTCGGAAAATAGAGCTTTTGTGAACCACACCATAACACTTTATACACACAAAATAAGTAGTGTTCATTTTATTTTTACAACATTTAAAGAAATAATCGGCATTTTTGACAGAGCTATTCAGCACACAGCTTGCTTGTTCAGCCATTTTATTTTATATATATATATATATATATATATATATATATATATATATATATATATATATATATTATATATATTGAAGGGTATAAGTGGGGCCTCCGGCCTTGTTAATTTTGAGGTTCACTGAGACTCCAATGTCACCGAGCCTCCGATATACGGACGCCCGGTAACCACCCTTTGAAAAATGTCGCATACGACATGTAACATAGTAACAAACACTTTGCCACAAAAATATGGGGGAGTCCAAGTTGCCCGATTTTCGATAGCCATTTGAAATTTAGTGCAGACCCTCGCCGCTGAAGTGCGCTGCTTATATACTTTGTTTATGTTATAGTGTTTGAAACGTATACTTTCGAAGGTCACTGGGCTTCCCCCAATTTGGCAACACAGGGGATGCACACAAATATCATTCGTTTTAGATTGTCATAAAAAAATATGTATTCTTTCCGCGCACGCACGAAAAAAATTGTGGAGGCTGCAATTGCCTCCTAAATATTTGAGAATGAGCCTGGTAAGTACTTTTTCTCATTGATTCCGCCATTTATATTACTCCGATTACATCGGGAGTCCACTGAAATATTGCGATATTTCGCCATTTCGAAAATAGTATATTATTTAACGAGCGGTAATGTAGGTCATAACTCACGCAGATGAAGTTTGCAGCTCGAGCCGCAGGCGAGTGTTGTAATTCATCAAGTGAGTTATGATCATTACCGTAAGTTGAAAACTATACTTTATCTACGACTATAACGATAAATACTAAGATACAAGTACAGAGAAAGAACTTTATTTATAAATCTTAATAGTTACCTATAACAATGCTATAAATTTTTTAATTGTAATTACAAATTTTTTTCATTAATAAAATTAACTGTAATGTTTGAACAACCAGTAAACTGAATATGTGGGACTGAATTATGCAAGTTTATTGTTTCATTTTGGGTTTGTTGCATATATGTTGCTGATGTACTAACTGGTTAAGGTGTTATAGAACTGTATATTTTATTTGCAGTATCTGTCTTATTCTTTTCAGAATCATCAACGTACCACTCATTCACAGTAGTTGATCGCCAACCGCCATGGCGTTTCAGTGCCGTTATATCCCCTCCAGCATCTACTAATAAAGTTACCGACGAGCGGCGAAAACAATGCCCTGTATATAAATTACAGTGTGGTAATTTTAAAAATGTAGCAATGTCTTTCCCCATTGCTCCAATTGTGTAAATGCCAATTCTTTGTGAGTTATATTTTCCATTTTGAAATTTAAAGAATAATATCGTTTGCGATATATCAGTAGGACGAAGATTTACATATTTCTCAACTATGGTATAAAAATTTCCCGTAACAGTTAATTTTCTGGCAATTTTTGTTTTGGTATTTGGTACACTGACCATAGCAATAGATCCATGATCTTCTAAATCTGTAATTTGCATAGAGTGCAATAAGCCTTTTCATTTAGATGATTTTTTAAGGCGCATGCGCTCGTTTTGAGACCCAAAGTCTGATTGGTTATGGAAAAGTGAATAGCCATTGGTTAGTTTTGAAATTCCAATTTGAGATTGGCTTAGTTCAAAATTAGCGGTATTTTCACATTATGTCAACAGTCAACTTCATGACAGATGCACCTGCATACATTGGCGTTAGTAACTTTATTTGTAGGTTAAGTACTTATTACCTATTTTATACCGCCAAAAACCTTTCATTCGTAGATAAAATAATGTACACGAATATTTTCCAATGGTGAGTTTTCTTCTCCATGTAAATTCAAGTCAACTATCCATAGAAAAACTCGGAAATATTTCATTTTCTTAAAAAAAAAAAAAAATTTGCCTTCAATGCCGTTGGGTCTGACAGGTAAACAAAGTTAGTCATTTGTCATCTAAATGAAAAAGCCTATTCTGCTGCACGACAAGCACCCATATTGCCCATTATTAAAGCAACCTAAAATAAATTATGTAATTGACTAGATGATGAAAACGATTGAATATTGTGAGATCTACTACCTTTGTCGCCAGATATTTCTCATCAGGAGCTTCATTTATGAAATTATCAAGTTGTTCTGGCCTAAAAGTTTTTGCTTTTTCAGCTACATGTTACTCTGATTGACGTTTAAGAAACGTGCGTAATTTCAAATAATTCTCTATATTGATTCCATTATTTATGTTGAGTGTGCTTCTTAGCATGGAGTAGAAAGTCCATAGGGACGATGCTTTATATTTAGTGCTAAGTTCACTAAAATATGCCAAAAGTACATTTTCTATGAACGATGACTCAATGTTTTTGCTGCTACACCAATTTCGGAAATTTTTGTATACACCTTCATATTTGTTTTGGGATTTTTCGGGCAATAAATTCTATATGGTAACATTAGCTATTTGTCTTATTTCTGGAGGTGTACATAATAATTCATCTTCACTATCTGAATTCATCTTTTTCAGCACAAAACTCGGAATAATTAAGTATCAACTTAATTTGAAAATGTCAAAATTATTCAAGTGGCATTACTCCCCTCAATAACAATGATGGACTGTTTCCTCTCGGCCAAACGGCTTGTACAGAAGAACAGAGCCACCTTGCTATTAGGTTCGTAAATAATCCCAAGAATCTTTTCCGATTTATTATAGTGAGTTATTATAACTCACGTTGTTTGTTTATAGATACTATCAATTCCTCAAAAGCAGTTGAATAATCAATATATAATTCAATAATATATAATTCAATAAGAGTAGTATTTTGGGAACCGGAAAATATATATTCTCGTAATGTTTCTTGTATTTGATTTGAAATTATTCAGTTTCGGTTATTATACGAAAGTTACTGAATGAAGTTGCTTGAAATGTATTATTAATTAACTGAATATAGGAATCTGGGGTATTCCAAGGTTCAAGATTACAGATGAATCATGAAAAATGTTCAGGTAAACGACTCAAATTAATTCAATTTTAATCAGCACATGTTACTGTTCAAATGTACAAAAGAGGATGGAATTTTTTGGGTGTGTGACACAAGTTATGTTGTAAAATCAGTAGCCGATTGTTTTAGAAATATACCAAAAACTAGACGCACTAATGAATTGAAATAATCTATACATTTATAATTACATGTCCTGACTGACTGATTCACTAACTTACGATCAACGCCCAGACCAAACCACTGAACACAAAGAGCTGAAATTTTAATAGCGTATTCCTATGATGACATGAGTAACCAGGGGTGAAAATCAAAATACCCTTAGTGTTGAAGTTAGTTAAATGGTGTTACGGAATTTATATGTTCATGTTGATTTATAAATAAAAAAATATGTATTTCAGTGTCTTCAGCAATCCAAAATAATAATATAATAAAGGGGTCAAATGGGAGGTGAAACTTTTCATAGGGGTTCTGTTACATTTTAAGTTAGGATCATCAAAATGGATATTCGAGGTCTTTGTTACAAGTAGGAGATTTAAGCCGGTTCTGGCTCTCCCCCCACCACTATGACGTCACGTGTGACCTTGAATAGTTGCAGGTGTGCAATGTGTGTGTGTTTGACCTTGAGATTTGACTTTGAGATTTGTCATTGAGTTTTGACATTGGGTTTGGTCGACTTTGAGATTCGACTTGACCTTGAATATGACCTTGAGATTCATAACATTAAGTTTTGACTTTGAGATTTGACCTTGAGTTTTGATGTTGAGATTTTTCATTGAGTTTTGACATTGGGTTTCATCGACTTTGAGATTCGACTTCAGTTTTGACCTTGAATATGAGCTTGAGATTCATAACATTAAGTTTTGACATTGAGATTTGATCTTGAGTTTTGATATTGGGTTTGTTTCGGCAACCTTAAGATTTGATCTTGAGATTTTTATTTGACCGTAACTAAAGTTGTGGTGTATGCATACATATTATGTGTGATCATGACCTTCATGAATCCTTACACTCTCCAAGCGAGGAGGGTGTTTGTCCTGTGAGAGAGCTAGGAGTGAACTGCGAGTATTGATGAGTGTGTTGATGCTCAAGTGTGTAATGACCTTCACAGTCCCATCTACTGGCAATGGGGTGGGGATGTCTCTTATAAAAATGTGTGGAGTCGTTGATGAGAAATCAGATGTTAGATAATATCATCAGAGTGAATACAGAGTACGAGAAGTTTCTCAATTCAGTGAGTGTATTTTTATAAGGTGAAATAATCTATATTTTTTCATACAGTCTTACTATGTCTTTTCTTCCAAAAGTTGTAGATTTGAAGAGAATCAATTCTTCAATAATTGAAAAGAGGGTGGGAGCTTTTGAACAAAGACCAATATCATCATTACCCATCGGTAAAGCTTTCAACATACTTGGTATGACGATTTGTATAACCCGATATGGGAGATCTATTCTAATGACATTACGTGATGATAATGATACTTTATTCAAATCATGGTTGTCAAAAAGTATTTCGGATGAATTCAATGCGGACGATGTCAGTTGCATAAATGCTTCAGATTTCAAATATACAATAACATATTTGGGTCAGAGTCCACAAGTAGCAGGGAGTTTGAGAACTCGTCCTCTAGTAGAATTCAACTACATTAAATGATAATATTGTTTATATGTTGATAGTTAGGATATAGTGATTTTATGTTGAATATAGATATTTCTCCATTAAAAAATAACATTCAGTGTAGAAGTACTATATTTGGAGCATCACATTTTTCTCATGTAAGTAAAATTATTTGAATATCAATGGAATATATTAACAATTCTTTTTTTCGTTTCAGTTTTCAATATGTGGATGCATTACTCGAGTCAATGTTGGACGGAAGCCGTGGACATCAATACAGCCATCGAGAGATTGAACTCCTACTTGAATGCTTTGAGTCAAGATGTCCTCCATGCTACAGTCTATGATTTGAATGTTTGCTTCGATGAAGATGAAATCCAAAGATGTGCACATTTATCCCAGAAGTACGTCAAGGGTACAATACTTTGTGAGGAATTCAGCCAAGGAGCCTTAAACTTGCAACAATTCTGTGAAGAAATGATCAAATTGGATCTGGAAGGATTTCTCCACACCCTTTACCATTCCTACCTGATGACATCATCGAGAAATATCAACTATATGATGAATATGATGATGAATATGATCATGTAGATATTTGATATGAAATAAAACATATATTTACAAAATCTTGTTTATTTATTTTTCCATTACACATGAACATTATTGATATACTTAAAAATATTCAGATATAGTACAAAAATAAAATATTGAACATTTCAAAGTGAATTACGAACAGAGCCATCCAATGCATTGTAAGTCAAGAAGGTGTCGTGTATAATGAGTGCATAGACTTTGGTGTTGGCTGGAAATTTAGTTTTTCTTGTTTCGAACTCCAGCTTGATATCCACTGTGGATGATTTTGTAGCATTCGGTTGATGTAAACAATCAATGATGAACAGGGGATTCTGTTGAAATGCTTCAAGGTCCATAAGAGGTTCACTCATATCTTTGTCATAATAACTACGTTGAAAGTCCTCATATGCATAGTAAGCTGAAGAGAATAGTTTTTATCAAAGTCCAGGTTCCAACGCTCATATGGGTAGACTTCAGAGTTCAAATACACTCGGATGTTATTAATGTCTGCATTTATGAATTTTGTCATATCCAGTGTTCTGTTTTCGGATGCAGTGGTACTTTGAAAACCAATAATTATGAAGCGAGGTGTTTCCAAAGTGTTGGTCGTTTTTATTGCCCATATGTCTGAAGATGTGCTACGCAATGAGGGTAATTCATAAAGATCCCACATACGATAAGCCAACTTGATTTTTGAATTCAGACCACTCTTATTTATTCTACTGAATAATTTGAGCTTCTGCTTGTCATCGGGTACAACATGTTTTATTTTCCATTCAATCTTTGTAATTTCCAAAGAGGCATCAACGTCTCCAATATATGAATTCTTGAATGAACGAGCTATAATCAAAATCAGTTCTTGTTTTGCATTCAGAATGCTCTTCTTATAATCCTCGGCAAAACCCATCAAATATTTGAGAGGAAGTTTTCCACTGAATAAATGACTATGTGCATCAATGATGTGTTGTTTTGTGTCGGAAAGTCCCCATCCAGTTGTCAAAAGTATGTGAGAGTGTGATTGACCAAATGAAACCATATTCTTCATTGTGGATGTTATACCTGGTTTTCGAACAA
>JAFIRS010008278.1:0-18278 GCA_018342105.1 Gonioctena quinquepunctata
AAATTGTTCCTTTTTCCACCTGGCTTGTGTTTGAAAAGTTCTCTCTTCGATCTCTTTTTGTTTCATTACTTTCTCTAGGTAGTTTGTACCTTTCTTCCACTGATTGGGATTTCTGATCATTTTACCTATCATACTATCTGGATTTAGTTCTCCGAATTCTATTTGTAGGTCCATTCGTTCTCTGGTCCACCTGGAACATGTAAATATTGTATGCTCTGGATCATCATTTATTTCCGGGCAATATGGGCATTTGCTGTCTGGTGACTTCCCTATCCTCAGCGTATATGATTTAAAGGAACCATGCCAAAGGAGTGCCTGGGTTATGAAGTAGTTTGATATTTGAAAATCGCATTGTTCCCAGTTTTCGATATTTGGAATCAAGCGCTTTGTCCATTGTGTCTTACTTGTGTTGATGTTCCATCTTTCCTGCCACTCTTCTATTGCATTCTCGTCAACGTTGGGTCTAGCATCTAATCTAATCCATTCCTTCACCAGGAGGTCAATAGGTGGGAACGCCGTAATGACATTTATAGCGTCTGAGGATACCGTCCTGTATGCCATTGCTATTCTTATCAGCGATCTATATCTTTCTACTCTCATTGCTTTCCCCCAGATCGGGGCCGCATACAGCAGTACCGACTGCACCACGCCGTATAGTACCCTCCTTTTTGTATATCTGGCCCCCTAATGTTCGGTAGCGTTTGGTTAGCGCAGCTGTTTGTCTATTGGCTTTCTCATATGTTTTTCGGATGTGTTCGTTCTATTTGGTCTTGTCGCCAAGCCAGACACCAAGGTATTTGACGTATTCTTTGGGCGTTATTTGTGTTCCTCCTTCTGGAAGGATACGTCCTCCCTCTTTCTCGGGCCTTTTAGTTTGAGTTCCATTATAGTTTCTTCTCCTGTAGTAGGGTATCTACTCTGCTTTTTTATTTTTAAGGGAGTGTATTATTTGATGTTTGTCCTTGGAGAGGATTCTTTGGAGTCCGGCACATTCTTGAGTTCTCCTCACAGTACCTCCTCCAAGAGTCTCTCTTTGTTTAGTGCCCTTTTGTAGCTGGTCCTCTTGTAGTCATCCCACCTTCCAGTTTACAAAATTACAACTTACCGGCTCAAGTTATTTCATGAATACTAAACACTGTACCGGCACTTGGTGGCGGCTATTAATGTATCATATTAAGTTATTGGAAAAAATTATATAATTTTTTTGTTATAAACGGCGTGTTTAACATATCAAAGGAACGTGTTATTTTCGGGGACAACCTATATATTGAAATATACAGGGTGAATCAATAGGATTCCCGTGGTTCATTGCTCCTTAATGTATAACTATTTCGGTTTCTTATATTTTTTTGTCAAAGGGGCCATCTAAGACCACTTTCAAAAATAATTTTCATTCATACAGGGTCCATCATTGATGCGTGGCTAACCAAAGTTATTCTTTTTAGAATGAAACACCTGGTATATGTTCATATATTCCGATCGGCTGTTCTATAGGCTGCTCAACGATTTTTTCAATTTTGAATTCCGTTGCGGCATTGCCGAGTTATTTAAAAAAAATCTATTTTGTAGTCTTCTTTTCGAAAAATTACCTATTTCACATTTCGAAATATTTAGGCAAAGATAATTGGGGAATCGTTGGTCGATATGAAACCATGGATTTTAAGCACTAACTTTAACCATATATTCCTGTAATTGTCTTATTCAACCACATTTGTTACTGACCATTTTGTTTCAACACAAAATTCCTTTTACGTTATGAACTTGATATGTTTAGATACATAATATAATATAAAAATGCAATATTATTTGAATAGAAGCACGCACAAATTTTCAAATTTATTGTGCTTCTTAAGTACTTACTGAAATAATTTTTTACTTGAAATAAACGATTTTTTATTCTATTATTTATTTATTATATGATGATGTTCATTGAGAATACCAATAATTTGGAAGAAATTGTACAGGATGTTCGATACAACAACACAAACTTAGCCATTTTCAAACATCGGTATTTTGATTTTTTCAAATGGAACATCCTGTATATTTTCATTTAAATCAACTCCTTTTTAATAACTCCACACTTTTCATTCACCATGTCATGTACCTAAAACAACTCGTTTCCGAGATATTCTACAAAAGAAGGATATTTTTCCATAGAAAATATTGACAATGTTCGCCTTTGGTATTTGGAATTAAACTTTGCATAAAAATCATATTTATTCGAATCTAACAGAGAATAACAATAATTAATGCAGCAAATGTTCAATGTGCCTGCCATTTTCACCAATATACACTCTCAATCTTTTTCGGAAATTAGTATCCACATGTGCCAGCATGTCCTCTGAAATTCCCCTGAAAGCAGTACGAATTCTTACTTTCATATTTTCAGGAGTTGTAGGCGGATTTTGATAGACAACCCATTTAATGTACCCCCATAGAAAAAAAAAACAATTTTTGTAAGGTCCGGTGACCTTGCAGGCCACTGAACTGGCCCTCCTCTATCTATCCATTTTTCACGGAATTCATTATCAATGTATTCCCGCACATCAGTGTGGTAATGTGCAGGCGCGCCATCTTGTTGTAGCCACATTCTCTGCCTTATTGTCAATGGAATATCTCTTAATAAATTTGATAACTGACGTCGCAGAAATCTTAGATATTTTCTTCCATTCAGAGGACCGTTGAAAAAAAGGGCCCAAACATTCAGTGATCAACGTTGTTGGTGATTGACATATCTAACAAAATGAGGATTTTCAGTTGCATAATAGTGCATATTATGCCGATTCACATGGCCATTGTTGTGAAACGTGGCTTCGTCCGAAAATAGAACATACTCAAAAGAATCATGTTCTTTGTTGATTTTATCTACACCCCATTAGCAAAACCGCATTCGCTTTGGAAAATATCTTTCAGTCAGCTCCTGCATTAACTGCATATGATATGTATGGTAAGCATTTTCTCACTATCCGAGAAACACTACTTTGAGATATTCCCAACTCCTTACTCAAAATACGTGTACTCACATGGGGATTCTCGGTAATATGAAATGCAATATCAAGAGTATTTTCATCATTCGTTACAGGACAAGCACGTTCAAACTTTTCGTTAAATACTTTTCCGGTTTCCTCAAATCTTGTTTTGAGGTCTCGAAATGCTCGCTGGTCTGGATGTCTTCTCTCAGGAAACTTTTGTTCGTATAATCTAGATACCAGTAAGCAATTTCCCCCAAAGCATACACCATTTTAACGATGTCCTCTAAACGATCATTCATAATGCCACAATAATTTTTAACACAACTGGATATTAGTTTGACAGTTACCTCTATTTACAAATTCCGATAGTCATTTTTTCAGCGGTAGCCATGGATAACTAAACTAGCAAAAATAGTTACATATGAAAATTTCTTTTGCTATGCTAGTTATTTATGAGTTGCCAAGAATGCTTTTGAAGATGGAAAAAATAATTGAAACATCATTCAGTATCAGTATTTTCTATGAACAAACATGTAGATAAAAAATCTATAGAATTGTTGATTTGATATTGAACAATTCCTCTAAACCAGAATATCTCTGAAACAGGTTGTTTAAGGTACATGACGTCGAGAATGAAAAGTGTAGATTTAAAATTTTAACAAAGAAACCGACGAATATGAATCAAAATAAAATAAACCTTTTTAGTCTAAATGATAATTGAGCCTAAACTAATGTAAGTAACTGATTTTGAGTCAGCGCCAAACAAACAATTATCGAAGATCATTATTTATGAAAGAAGTCATGAAAACGCAGCCGTGCATCTCGCTGCCATCATTTTACGCTTCACCTAATTCAATTGCTAGTTT
Organism: Gonioctena quinquepunctata; assembly: GCA_018342105.1. Taxonomy (NCBI): domain Eukaryota; kingdom Metazoa; phylum Arthropoda; class Insecta; order Coleoptera; family Chrysomelidae; genus Gonioctena; species Gonioctena quinquepunctata. The sequence continues at coordinate 3,839 of JAFIRS010008278.1, forward strand.
GTTTGGCGCCGACTCAAAATCAGTTACTTACATTAGTTTAGGAGCTCAATTATCATTTAGACAAAGAAGGTTTATTTTATTTTTTGCTTTTCAGTTGATTTTTTCGTCGGTTTAATTTGTTAAAAGTTTTATTTATTTTTCAATTTTTTGTGGCTAAAATCTACCAATTACTACCTACTTGTTTATTGATTACTTCCAAAATACTTACTCACCCACCTTACTTCAACTATTACCAGTTAAATAATATGATTATCTACTTTTACTATTTGTTGTAATATAAATTATTTTCGTTGTTCTGGTTAGTTTATTTCATTACTTTGTATACCATTCCATCCTCTCATAAAATATACTAATTTGACGGATGTGAAACAAGAATAATGTCATTAGCGATCTGTCATTGTCAACTACGTATGTGTATGCCAATGTTCACTGGTGAAAAATCAATTATCCCCTATTTTTCTACCCGTAAGGGTAGCTAATTCCTTCCGAAATCCAAATATAAGGTATACCCTATCTATTGAAAAAATAATCATCCAAATCGAAGAACCCAGTACAAAGTTATGCCTGATAGAATCGGTTAACGGACCAGAATTCAGGGGGTGAGTGATCAATATCCTTCATTTCGCTACCCTTAGGGGTGAATTTTATCTTTTAAATTCAAATGGGACCAAATTCGAAGTACACCCTATCCACTGAAAAAAGAATTATCGGAATTGGACGCCTCAGTAAAAAGTTATGCGTGATCATACATAAAAAAATATGAAGGAAAAAAAATATATATACGGGTCGAATAGAGAACCTCCTCCTTTTTGGTTTCGTCGGTTGAAAAGGAGTTGATTTGAATGAAAATATACAGGGTGTTCCATTTGAAAAAAATCAAAATACCAATGTTTGAAAATGGCTAAGTTTGTGTTGTTGTATCGAACATCCTGTACATTTTATTCCAAATTCTTGGTATTCTCAATGAACATCATCATATCGAGTAACGATTCCCCAATTATCTTTATTAAATATTTCGAAATATGAAATAGGTAATTTTTCGAAAAGAAGGCCACAAAATAGATTTATTTTAAATAACTCGGCAACGCCGCAACGTAATTTAAAATTGAAAAAATCATTGAGCAGCCAATAGAACAGCCGATCGGAATATATGAAAATATACCGGGTGTTTCATTTGAAAGAGAACAATTTTGGTTAGCCACGCATCAATGATGCACCCTGTATGAATGAAAATTATTTTGCATGGTCCCTTTGACAAAAAAAATATAAGAAATCGAAATAGTGATACATTAAGGAGCAATGAACCCGGGAATCCTGTTGACTCACCCTGTATACCTCCAGATTCATTTATATTTCAGGTTGGCCAAAAATATACATCGAAGTATATCATCTAGACTGGTTAGGCCGAGCACATCTATTCGGATACGGAACTGTAACGGTACCCACGAGTCCAGGTACTCGCACTCTCGACTGTTATACTTGGAGACCATTTGGATCGTTGAAGAACGTTTTGTTCAGTACTTTTTGGGAGGAGGCGTCCAACTCAAACATCCTGACCAAGTCTTTTCGCCTGGAGAGAGATACAAGCTCTCTACTGAGGCAATGGGCGTAGTTTCCTTCGAATTATCTGTTGTTTTGAGGAATTTCACCAACTACGGCGTAGAATACCAATGAAGAGAATGAAGTCATTGGTATTAGTGCTATTATTTTTGGGCAGTGTCCGAAAAATAAACACGCAATCAAAACCTGCACAGGCAACAACCACTGATTTGCCCTCAACTGTAACCCATGCAGATGGAACTGATGCCGACTTTAATACAACTACGGACGTAACGCTTACGACGCTTGAAATAAATTCAACAAAAATGCCAAATACAACCCCTGCTGTACCAAAGAGTGGTGCCAAACCGAAACGTACTGAGATTGATATGAAGGCTTCGAAACATAAATTGTGTACTTGTGACTTACAGGTGATAAAAATATTATTTGTTGGTGATCTTTACAAATGGCGTCTGAGAACAATTCGATTACGGGTTTAGAGGAGTCCCAGCGAGCACAAACACCCCTGGGAGGTTTTGGGATGATTTGAAAATGTAGGCATGATCAGGGTTATTATATATATAATACTGACAGGGTTACGGCGAAACCTCCATTTTGATGACGTCTGATGTGTGCCAGAATAGCCAACCTTAATTGAATTTATTTTCAAATTTCGAAGAGTAGAATGGATCTATATCTTGGCTGAATGCGCCGAGCAGAGAAGAAATAAATGAAAAATACAACAAATGAATCAGTTTTTGTAGAATGTATTGTTAATGCCTGAAATAACAATATGTAAGAAGACCAGAAAGATCCTTTCACGTGGGATCAGTAATTATCTTTAGGAACTGAGTGAGAAGTAATGGAATTAAATTTGCATTTATTCGTATTGTTCATACAGTTTTTCACACTGCATGTGGTCCTAGGCATTTTTTCAAAACAACGAAATACTGCACTATACACTGTCTTGGTAGATGATGATAAATTAAACACTACTGGAGTTATTGATCAACATACTTTATGTTCAAACCGAAGTAAACAAGGCGTTTGAAACACTTACAATCAAAAGAACAAGGATGAATATATGTTGGCAGCAGTGGCACACTTACCTCACAGGCATTTTCGGAAACTCACCAACTCGATCCCAATAGATCACGTAACGGATCACTCTGATCACTTCCCCAATACTATAGTTCACGAACGTATCAGGTTGAGGTGTTGAGCTTATTCTTATTTGTTCTGGTTCTGACACAAGACATAACATAAAACATAACCTAACTTCAACTTTTCTAACAGTTCTTCTTTCTAATCGAAAATGACTCTGGAAATCTATGAAATCAAATTTTGAATGATGAATTTGCGAAGGTAATATCAGTCCTATTTTACTTTCCATAGAATAGCGTAAAATTACTTCTTCATAACTCCGAATGCAAACTCGTCTTTGTTTAGGAACGTTTTGTTTCTTCATCTTACGGGAAGATAACATCAAAATATTAAACATCTCCTCACACATCTCATCGTCTTCATCAAAAACATAATCAAAAGCTAACGACGTTATTGTTTGGAATGTTGCAGTGTTTATTTTCCTCATAAATTCAAATAATTTTTAAACTTTTGGTAATGCGCATGCGGTGACTGTAGCGACCCTGCTTTTGAATAGGGTTATGCTAGACGAACCTGAGTCAGTGATCGAATGCAACACGAAAATTTGCGAACGCGCGTAATTACTCGGATTAGGAAAACGAAAGTGCAGGTTGGGGATCGTGTCAACCCGAGTAGGTTTCCGAAAATGCCTTATGTCTGGTCACCCGAACTCTCATAAAGCTGCTTTAGGCCGTAACCCTGTCAGTATTATACATATAATAACCCTGGGCATGATGATGTTTTTTTGAGACGCAATATGCACTTCCCAAAGAGGACTTCAAAGGATGTTGGAAGTATTGTATTTGTTCTTTCAACTATTCATTTCATTTTGTATTCTTTCATTTTAATACTAATACCTCCTATTTTACACAGGACAGAAACAACATGTTTATATTTTCATAAGCAAATGAAACCAATATTATTAATTATAATTAAAACCAATGTCCAAATGACCTATCCACTCATTTTCTGCTTTCATTTGAAAATTCCCGCCATGTTACAATTTGGCCATTCAGTGTGGTAAACCTGATAAACCTCGCTGAACAACACTGGACTGTATGGCACATGGAATACTGTGAATCGTTAATTGATTTTTTTTTAATTTTTAAATGAGAAAAACGTGGAAAGTGATGAGTGTTTGAAGTGTAGTGAACATTACCAATTATTGAAAAGGGAAACATTCTCAATTGAATATTGATAGTGACTAAAGTTTATCTTTCAGTCGCAGATGATTCCACATCTGATTTTATGAACATCCTGTTTATATTTTCATCAAATCAATTACCAATTATATAATAAACATTTTTGATACCACTGAATAAGTAAATGAAGAAAGTATTACATGAATTGAATGTATTAACTTAGTCCAGAAACATAATATAACCTCAAAAGCATACAATGTGTATTTTTTGATAGGGTGTTCGAATCTGTAATGACATGTTCAAACTATATCATTGAAGATTCTTGAAAAAAACGAACTGTATTCTTTATACATCTTTCCATTAGGAACTTTGTTAGTTTTCAGATTATGGGAAGTTAGAAAATAAAAAACAGCTCCTCATGTCTTCCACTAGACTTATGCGAACTGAAATGTGTTGACTCTTCGAATAGAAGAATTCGGTTTGTGAAAAAACTGAGGAATCAGTGTGAAAATAGATATTTTTCGAAATATAATTTCAACTAAATCTTCCTTCCTAGAGATACAATTGAAATTATATACAAGAAAAGATCTAATCTTATTCCAATTATCTTCAAAGTTGGTGGTTGGTATATTTCAGATCGAATCTGTTCCATGAGATGAAATCTTAATTTCAATACCCTAAGAAATATAAAACCTTGGAAGTTTTAAAAAAACTTGATTTTTAGATTTCAAAATCAACACTTTCATCCTAACAGAATAAATTAATGGAAAAGTTTCCCTCAAAATGTGTCAAGTTCGTTTTTTCAAGAAGAATCTCCATTTAGATTACATGATGAACATGCTAAAAGAGGGATGCATTCCTGGTGGTACAAAAATAAAATAAAAATCAATTTCAAATAGAATGTGTCACCTTCAAATGTCCAAATAAATAACAAAAGGCTTCAGAAAGTGATCAATAAAAATGTTTTATTTACAGCGCAAAACGTCTCAAAATCTCGCACTTTTAACATCTCTGAGATGTTTTTGTGCTCGCTGGCTAGTAATTGAACATTTCTCCAAAAAATAAAAGGAATGATCGGAAATTTGTTGCTCAAAAATAATGCAGTCTTTTTTATCTTTTATTTATACGCAGGAATTTTGCACAAAAATCCCCGTTAATTTCAAATTGCTTGGACAATTTTCTTTTTTTTTCACGTACCACAATCTTCAAATATTACACTCAGTCCATGATTTATATCTTGTTTATTTCAGCTGAATTTTTGTGATATTAACTGTTGCTGTGACGAAGAATGCTCTTCTAATGATAAGCTAGTGTTCCACCATTGTGAAACCGAAGAGAGGCATTACGACACAAGATATTGCGAGTATATGAAATATATTTATATTAACAATACGCCCTTCGAATGGCAAGTAAACCAGAATGGCTTATTTTGTATTATCAAGAGTAATTTGCCCCCATCCTATACAATACAACGAAAACATGTAAGTATTTCCTGACGGCTTAGAATTATGGAAATTCTTGGATTTGCTTGGATTGGTTTCAAATATTCTTATATTTGGACAGACATTTCTTTATTGAATCCGTAGAATTGAATTCTGATTTCTTTAAAGAAAAAAGTTTGGTGATAACAAATGAGATATACCAAAACTTCAAATTATGAATGCATGGGTGTTTTTTTTGGCTTTTTACAAACTTATATACTCTCATTCAAATATATATAATAAATATTTTCGGAACCCTCGTTTAAAATAATATCTGATACTACTCATTTTATTCTGTTTATCTATAAATTATTCCCCGATACATTTCATTCGATTTGGAAGAGAGTGTATAATGCCATTTTATAACGAATTACAGTTAAAAATCTGAAAAAAAAAATGAAAACATATTTTGTTCTTTGTAAAATTCGACAAAATTTCAGGTAGCGCCACCCGCCTAATTTCAGGTGACTTACTCAGGGGAAAACTTTGGCAATTGCCGAATGCAATAAACATTCAGCTCGACATTTGAATGTAGAATGTTGAACTGATTGTGTGGTAAGTGTATACATTGCAGGCTGCCTGAGATTGATATACAGTTTCAAAGAGAAAAAAATAAACTAACTTTGTTATATCCAAACTGGTGATAAAGTCAGAACTAGTAGACTTCAAACTCTGCTTTGAGGCACTTATCATAATTATCACAGTCACTTGTAAGAAACAAACGACACAAACAGTATTGAAAAGGGAAACAGTCCCGATCGGATATTGTTTTGAAAAATAATATCACGACCATTCTAGTGATTCGGACATTCAGAACACGTGAACTGAACACTGTTGCCAAGCAAGATTCTCGCATGCACGGTATACAAAGCTGTCTACGAACGAAAGTTTGTTAATTCTACTACTGTTATCTGATTGGCTGGTGAATGAAAGATCCTAATTATCAACCAATCAGAAAACAGTACGCGATGTGCAGGAGAATAATTTGAACGTTATTGTCTTTTGCTGGCTCTTAAAACTAAACACCGAGCTGTTCCGTGCGTATTTTGAAGAGTAGAAGACAAAATGAACCATTCGTCGCATTTATGAATGAATAAGTAGTAAATTTCAATTCTGGTTGGATTCTGGAATCGCATATCACTGTGCAGGCGTTTTCGTACTAGATGTATTAATATAATATACATTATTTTTTTATAGAATGGCAAATTGTTGGAAAGGCAAAGACAATAATGTTCAAATTAATTCACGTGCACATTAGTTGTTGATTAAGATCTTTCATTCACCAGCTAATCAGAAAACACTTGTAGAATCTGACAAACTTTCGTTCGTAGACAGCTTTGTAAACCGCGCATGCGAGAATCTTGCTTGGCAACTGTGTTCAGTTCACGTGTTCTGAATGTCTGAATCACTACAATGGTCGTGATATTATTGGTAATTATAAAGTTAACGTACACCCATGCTCTCTGAATATAGGTATAAAAATTTTTTAAGTGATTTTGCCTCCTGAACACGAATCCGGAAGTCTCATACCGTTTCCGAGTTTATTTTTTTTCCTCATTTTCAAGCACAGTTTTCTCGCACAAAAATCACTCAAAATGCCTCCTTTTTTTTACCAGCATAAACAATACACCCTAAATCACTTATTTTCGCCACAAATTCGCACAAAATAATGTCATTTTTATCGAAAAAATCCTCCTTCTTATACAGTTCCAAATAAACAAACAACAAAAAATGTGACAGATGAAATTTAGTAACTTTCCCTTATCTTTCATGTTGGTAATAAATTAATCACCGCCAACTTTTTGAATTCATATGAGTAATAGTTTCTCCTTCATTTATGTTTGCAATTGTTTTTGGGCACCATGATTCATTTATTACCAACATGAAAAAAGGGAAAGGTACTAAATTTAATCATATGTGTCTGTATAAAAAGGAGGATTTTTTCGATAAAATTACATTATTATGTGCGAATTTTTGCCGAAAAATAAGTGATTTAGGGTATAATGTTTATGCTGGTAAAAAGAAGGAGGCATTTAGAGTGATTTTTGTGCGAGAAAACTGTGCTTGAAAATGAGGTTAAAAAAAATTAAAAGTGCTCTAACTCTAACTCGGTATATATATATATATATATATATATATACATATATATATATATATATATATATATATATATATATATATATATATATATATATATATATATATATATATATATATATATATATATATATATATATATATATATATATATATATATATCAACAATCGTTCCTGCTTTGGCAGTCTCTTCGAGACTAACCCGTCAAGTTCAGTCATCACACCCCTTCGTGGTCACTTTGGAGACCTGCAGAACATCACTTTCCAAAGACTCGTTCATCCAACGAACAGCGAGGCTTTGGAACTCATTGCCTAGGGAGGTGTTCCCCGAGGCATACAACCTCCAGAAATTTAAGAAGAACACCAACTCCTACCTTCTTTCCCTTGGTTCCCACGATGTTCTCTGAACATTACAGGATATCCCTTTTCGTGGGAACCAGAACATATAAAAATTTATATATATATATATATATATATATATACCGGGTGTCCCAGTATACCTGTTCCAATGGATTATCTCAGCCATTTCAAAAGACAAAAATTTAAGAATTTCATGATTTCCAATTCGTTCAAGGAACTTTCAACTGAGAAAAACAAAAATTGAAAGTCACTTCCGGTTTGACTGGAAGTGACTCTGACTTTTTTATTTCAAATAGCACCACCCTGTATATTTTTTGTAATTTTTTATTTCTACTCAAAATTATCTTTCCAACGATGTATCACACTTTGTATTTTACATTTGATTTGATTTGATGGAGAAAACGTCAATTGAAATTTCAAATTGAAAGAATTGTAGTAGGCTACGATATTTTGTGTAATCTTGATTTTGACTTCAATAATAATTGATAATTTATGAACAATTATACCTTATTTTTATAACGAGTTGCATACAATATTTTTCTACATTCATGCAAAAACAAAAAAATGTTTCATTTAGGTGGCACTAAACTGTAAGGAAGACATTGTTTAAATCTATCTGCTAAAAGTAATACAAAAACATTTTGTGTAACTCAGTTGATATTCGGAAACGGTATGAGACCGCCGCAAAAAGACGTGAGAGAAGCTTTTTACCTATATTCAGAGAGCATGTGTACGTTAACTTTATATTTACCAGTGACTGTGATAATTATGATAAGTGCCTCAAAGTATGAGGTCAACTAGTTCTGACTTTATCACCAGTTTGGATATAACAAGGTTAGTTGTTTTCTTCACTTTGAAATTGGCAGGCATCCTGCAATGTGTACATTTACAACACAATCAGTTCAACATTCTACCTTATTCAAATGTCGAGTTAAATGTTTATTGCATTTGGAAATTGCAGAAGTTTTTCTCTGAGCAGGTCACCTGAAATTAGGCGGGAGGCACTACCCAAAATTTTGTCGAATTTTACAAAGAACTAAACATTTTATTTCATATTTTTAACCACTGTAATTCGTTATAAAATGGCATTATACACTCGTCATTCACGGGTTAGATTACACCCTGTATGTATATTTCAAAAGTTCATTTTTTATTTTTTTGTAGTTGTCGATAAATTAATGACTTTTCCGTTTTTAAAACAATTTGAATTTTTCATTTATTTTTATTACGATCATATTTTCAGCCCTTGAAAACATTCGACGCAGCCAAGTCGGAAAAACAAAACAAATTTACCTGGCCTAATTATGACAGTGGTGGTAGTGGCCAAATAAGTGTGTTCAATGAATCGGAGAAGTTTCTTTATGGAAACCATGTATGGTTGGTACGAAGAAATGGAATATCCAAATTTCGTAAGTTTCTAATTGATAATGTTGCACAAACACCATTTTTTTTCGCCTTAGAATTGCCGAACAAATTCATAACCAACAGATGTATTATCGATGAAGATGTTTTTAATATGAAAAATATGGAAAATGTTTGTGCCCAGACTGATATTAGTGAAGATAATCCGTATTTGAACATGAAAACTTTTTTTGAAGATATGTACGTTATAGCTGCTCCTAGTTTGGTCAACGTTTCGAAATATACTCATGGCATTTTTCAGGTGAATAACATTTTTTGTTCTCTTTAAACAATTATTTGTCCCAAAAAATCGGTTTCAACGAAAGTTTATATAATTCTTATAAGCACAATTAATTCGTACTTTTGTACTAAATGTGTCTTGGTGAGAAAGACATACATCAGTGATGTCACCCCTTTGATATTTATCGACCACAATCTCTTCAGCCTTCTGCTATTTATTGGTTGCAGCGAAGTTTGTAGTACTTCACGTCTGATGATCAATGCGTATAAATCCACTTCACACATTAGGTATTTTAAGGAAATTATAAGACTTGCCATGGGGCATCTACGATGATTCCGATTATTTTGCATCATTGGTTGCGTTCGATTTGTTAGTACACTCCCATGCATATTTCAACACCATACATCCAGATTGGTTTGATGATTGATTTGCATACTGTTACGAAACTGGGGTCCGTGACTATTAAAATACTCGAATAATTATTGCTCGTTTATTACACTGTAATGGTATTTTCCCTCTGCAAGCAAACTTTGGCGCTTCTCACTAGTTTCGGATTTACCTCGGGCGCTACCTTCAGTTAAAGTGGGAAGGGCACTAGTCCGGGCAGTCTCAGTGAAGAAAATAGAACACTCCAGGGGTCATTATAATATTGACTAATTGCCCTTGACTGGGCTGGATACCTGGGTGTCAACTGCGCACTAGATGGTTCCACTCAAAATCATAAAAATGGTCAATTAAACACTCAATTTAAAGTAATAATCACAATTTGTTTTATTTTACAAAAATCAACTCAACAGGCGGGACGGCGGATGGTAGTCTCAAATGTTACATAGTGGAAAGCAAAGCATACTCTGAAAGCGGAAAGGGGTGTCATACTTTGTATTCTCACTATTAATTTGACTATTCTGGCAACCAAAAGCACATGCAAAGGGGGAGCGGTTTATTCAGTATCACACAAGCTCAAAACGGAAGATAAAAGTGGTAGTCAAGCAAAAACGAAAAGTTTGTATCAAATATATAAGCTTACGGTCGGCCACAGGGTCGAGATGCTTAGACAGTTTAATGTGTCTCGTAGGGTACTATCTTTGGGGTACACGTAGGGTTCTTTTATAACGGTATAACTCCCTACTCCTAGCCCTATTCTACGCGACTGTTAGTGTAGCCCGTCCTTGGAACGGCACTCAACGGCCAATTTGGGGGTTTAATGGCTAACTTGAGAACTACCACCGGTTCTCCTACACCTATCTCTTTTGTACACAACTGTAAGTGAGGCCCGTCCTTAGAACGCACCTAACTGACAGATTGTGGATGAACTCCACCGACAAGCTGTATGTCGGTTTTACAGTAGCTACTGATCAATGGACTCCCTGAGGCCCGGTTGTTCAATCAAGGATGACCAAGTGATTGGGCTTAAACCAGGATTATCAATTTTGTTTCAGTTGTTCAATACGGGTTTATGAGATAAACCTAGTTTAACAATGGTTTAAGTTAATCTCATGAATTCGGGGGTTTAAGGAGATAATTTGCCGATTCTAACCTATTTGATTGTTTGACATTTCAATAAACATTGACTATTCTGAAAATTATTATTGTGTTGAAGATGCAAAGATGTTCGAAGATATAACAGACAGAAGATTTTTTTTGAATTTTTGAAATTATTGCCCCAAGAAGAAAGAGACCCATATTTAGACAACGTACCGTGATTTCGGGTGACTTTGGCTCATTTTGATAAATATACATTATTAATTATAAAATGTAAATATTGCCTTTTTGAGCCTGTTTTTTTATCAGAATGATTTTTCGTTATACTTTCTATTGTATATGGGTATATTATACCTATATAATATGTATTATACACGTGCAACACTGTATTCCATTCAGGAGTAATTTGCAACCAAATTCAACTTGCATAAAATTTGTCTGTTACTAGCAATATGTTTTTTTACTCATTTATGATGAATAAAAATGAAATATTTTTTTATGGACAAGTTTTTTTTCCTTTTTTTATCCGTCGGGTTATGGCCTATGTACATATGCTATAAAGAGAAAATCACGCAAAATATAAGCCATGGGTCAAAGCCAGCCCTCAATATGCGGGTGACTTTGCACGTTATGTTTTTTTTATATATCCACGTCTCTCAATCCCAATTTGACTTAGCTAATTTGAAAGAGTGGTCAAAGATCAATATTTTGGTATATAATACCAATTTATTTTTACAAATGCATCGTAGACATTCTTTGAATTTAAGTAAGCCAAAGTCACCCGAAATTACGGTACCTAGAAACCATTTGGAAAAATGGACAGAAAAATAATTTTTGAATAGATTTCGCTTGTCGAATGAATGCGTCCGCACTAAGAAAAATACAAAGAATCACCCCTCAAATGACTACAAAGGCAAAATCGTAACAAAAAATAAACTTCCAAATAAAAATCAAATCTTGATATTTTATACCAAAAACGTTTGTCATAAATAACTAAAATTAAATCATCACAAATGCTAAATGAAAAACTACATGATCTGTTCTCAGGAATCTCAAGAAAATGTTGATTTATTGTTGGTTGATGAGTTATGTTTCGAAGATAATGTTTGTTTATATATCTCAATCATTGGTTTTCTCTAGATTCCACTCCTCCCTCTGTAGTTCCAAGAAAAGTTGGTGTTTTTCTTTCATCTGTATTAATATCAACTTGTGTTCTTCGAATGATCGTTTTTATAAATCTACAAGATCTGCTTTGGACAGAGCCCAAGTAGAAATTTTGTCTTTTATTGTAAAGGTGCTATTCCTTTTTTACAACCTCCGCAGATGGTATTCTATTCATTACTTATTATAGCCCACGCCTTCAATTTTTGCGAATTAGTAACTGCGTCCATTTTTTACATTCTACAATATCTTGGTATTTTTTACCGGTGAAATGAGAATGTTTTCCTCAACTTCATTGAAATTATGAGTCATTTTTTTCTTAAGAGATGCCTAACAATTTATAGAATACACTTGGCCTTTTTCGATCAATTTTTCTGTATACTTTTGACAAAACTATGAATTCTTAGGTTAAGTTTGATTCATTGTTGATGTTTCTGAACGGTCCGAATGATGGTACAAGCACAGTATATAGCTACTTCTTTAGCTATAAACTGTGGTACAAGTGAAAAAATGTGTTGCCAACATATGAAAACAATGAATTGAGGAATCCAGGATTAGTTTTTCATTGGAAAATGCATAACGTTCTAATCCATAGTTTATTAATAATCCGAGTTTAGATAATCAACGGTTTAAACTCGCATTGAACAACCGGGCCTGAACCTATCCCTATCCTGCGCGACTGTTAGTTGAACCCATCCTTGGAACGGCACTCAACTGACAGATTACGTGTGTGACGGCTAGCTCGAGAACTATACTTCCTGTACCTAACACTATCCTACGTGACTGTTAGCGGGACCTGTCCTTAGAACGGCGTTCTACTGACACATTCGTACTGTCTAATTAACACTTCATGCTCACCGATTTAGAATACTTCTCCGGAAATCACTCAGATCTCTTACTGCGGAACTCGGATTGATTTGGTCGTCGGAACACTCCTCTGGTATCGTGATATTAAAAGCATCTACGCCAATTTCCCTCTCCACTGATCCCTCTCTATCGAATAGCTGGCGTTCCTGCGCGAACCGATTTTAGGGACTTGCAAATTTTATACCGAATACACTTCGAATATTATATTTACCAAACTTGTAAACTTTTTCTTCGGCGGATCGGTTGCAGATTCGGCGGTACTCGTCTCCGATGGCACACGACAGGTCGGCTTCTCTGCTTCCACACAACTTCGCCTGTTCACTAGATGGATTACGACTAAGGCCCGATATTATAATGTCAGTTTAAACTCTTGAGTGACGTCATCGAGTTTAAACCTTAAACCCTACCTCAGGTATGGTTTAAAGGATTGAAAACGTTTAAGTAGGTTAGCCAACAGGACAAAAAATTACAAAAATTGACATCTTAAAATCGAGTCTAACCCTAAAAATTTGTTTTGAAATAAGCTATACTTTGTAGTTGGAAATACTATAAAATGGACTACATTGAAGATCATATTTTTGAAGTGTTCGAAGAGGTAATGTCGGATAATGTATTTGGTGGATGTGCCAAGAGCCGCTCGCAAATTTAGAATTAGGCCTAATCAGTATGATGAATGGAATGACATAGAATTTCTAAATAGATTCAGATTGTCTAAGCAAACTATTGACAATATATTGACTCAGATAGAGGGTAGATTAATTACAGCACCCTACTAATCGGTAAATAAAATATTCATGTATCTTATCTTAATCCTAATATACCGTACCTATCAACAACTCATCTGACATTCTATTATTAATTGAATTTATTCCATTAGCATTTGGAGGTTACCTCAAATATAAATGAAAAGTGATTTTGCTCACGTCACTTTTCACAAAACGAAACAGTCGTTACGATAAAACACCATAAGGCCAAGTGACAGAGACATTTATATACATGGAAAATAAAAATCTTATTTGTTTTTATAAAATGACTTTTTTACCACCTTTGGTTTAAACTTGAAGATAAACTGGTTTAAGGTTTTCGGAGTTTAAACTGACATTATAATATCGGCCCTAAATTTTATTTATCGCATTTACGGCTTACGGCAGGTTTGCTATCCCTCCTATGACGTCGGCCGGATGACGTCAATGGCAGCGGGCGCTTTCGATCTAACGGTCTGATTTTTTGGGTTGCTATCTAGGTACTGAATATTCTTGGCGACGTTTGTTTACAGCACGTACTGGCTCGATGCAAAAATGCTTTCTCGATTCGCTGGCTCGCGCAGATAGCAACCGCGGATGTTTTATATACATGCGTCGCGGCATCAGCGTGGTGGTATAAAAATTAGGTTTCGAATAGTTTTGATTCGCGAAGTCTAACCCAAAATGAATTATAATTTTATGACTTGTGTTTTTATTTATTGTTGTGTTTTTATTTATTTTTCAGGGCTCTTTTGGTTGCTTATGAAATCCCGGGGGAATAGT
>JAFIRS010008279.1:0-18269 GCA_018342105.1 Gonioctena quinquepunctata
TTGATTATTTTTGTATTGTATAGAATTTACCTTATTGATAAGGATTGACAGTTATTGGAAAATTTTTGATATATATATAACATTTACATCTGTTGAATTTGTATCCCAATCACATGAGATTAAATCTAGTTTAATTTTATCCAAATTTTGCTCACTTAGATTTCTATAATTTCTGATAGAAGTACTTTCATTTCTGTTATTTTTGATACAGATAGATCTCGAAGAATGGTCACTTAATTTAGGTGTAGAATGAACAAAAAAATTTGCATAATTATTATTAACTAGTACATAATCAATTAGCGTATCACTGTTGTTTGTAATTCTGGTCGGGTCCAGTACTAATTGATCAATTCCATATTGTAGAAACATAGCTTTGATTTTTCTTACATAAAAACTGTTATTTAAAAAATCTAAATTAAAATCTCCCACCAAAATGCAACGCATATTACTAGCAAAGAGATCATCACAGATATTTTCCAAATTTTCTAAGAATAACGCATCCGAACTAGATGGCAAATGATTTAGGCATCCAACTAACCATTGACACATACCAAAATTGATCCTTATTACCTTACACCAATAATTATTCTTTAATATGTAAGTCTTCTTTATTGAAAACTGCAGACTATTCTTCACATAGATCACACCCCCAGTTTGCCGATTTGGAGAATCACATCGAACATGACTATAACCATCGAGTTTGATTTCTTCAATTTAACTTTTTATTCTTGCCTCACTAACTAGAATTACTTTTGGAGAGTAGCACAAAATGTTTATTTGAATTTGATCGATTTTGTTCAGCAGACTTTGGGCGTTCATATAGATGATATCAGTAAAGAGGTGTATATTAGATCATTTATAGGTTTTTTCGTTGTAAAGTAACATTTTTATTGGCTTATTGTTGATAAACTTTATTGTTTTTGAATCATCACCATTTTTTATGTACTCATCAAGTTTGGCTTTAATGCTTTTAAAATAGTCTTGTTGTGCTTTGGTTTGGTCTCCAGATATTCTTATTCCTGGGATTTTAGTTGTTTTGTTTTTCAAAACAAGTTTAGCGTCCTCTGGAGAGCTCAGAATAACTTTAATTGGCCTAATTTTTGATTCATTAAATTTCCCAAGCCTTAACAGTTTAACATTGTTTTTGTTGACATTATAATCTTCTAACATGTATTCAACTGCTTGCTTGTCTTCTGAGTTCCGTTCATTTTGTGTATTTTTATGTGATTCATTTACATTATACATTATTATGTTTGAAGCTCTATTTTGCCCATCTAGTATTTCCAAAATCATTTCTTCCATGTCTGGTCTCTGAGCTACACTTTCTTCTTTATCCGTGAGTTTTTTTACAAGTTCTTTGAGTTCTGATATTTCCTTGATGAGGGCTGGTAATTTATAAAAACCATTTTCACACTGCTCACAATTTTTTTTTAATTTTCTCCTGGTTTTCAACTGCATACATTTTATTTCGGATCTTGTTAATTTCCACATGCATTGCACGTAATAGTTTACAACCATCACATGCAAATAACTGACCATTGTCAAACTTTTTATTGCACTTAACACAAATTTCCATATTTCCAGATTGTAGGCAAAATAATGTTGCTCCGCCACCGGTCCAACAACAAGCAGGTACAAATACACCTTTTTTGTTTTGAAGTTTTTATCTTTCTCCACTATCATCACAAGTTTTTGTTCAGTTTTTTTTTTTTGGAAATGCGTTTTAGTTTATTGCATAAAACTGCACTTTCTGTTTGAAGGCACCTTGCAGTTTCAAAATGATGAATAATAACATGTGTATCAGATTTTTTTCTGCAGAGTTTGAAACCACTTTCAAGTTATATGAGGAACTTAAACTATGAAAATTATCAACAATTACTGGGAGCACAAGTCCAAAGCTGACAAGCGATAATGAAATCAATATTGTCCAGATCGATTAAGAGAACTAGTTTTTCATCACAAATGTCTCTGATTGGCAGATTTCTTCAATGGACAAATTTTGACATTTCTGTCATTTTGACATTTTGCGCAATGACAGATTATTTACCGTTCGAGTGCCTTTCATGGTAAAAACTTTTTTTTTTTTATTGGTGCCCCTTTTTACCCATTTAAAGCACGCCTCAGCGTGTTTAAATCGAACTTTAAAAAACGCGCGTTTTTTAAAGGTAACCATGACAACATCAACAAATCGAGAAACGTGAAGTCTAAATGACAAATTTTTGATTATTGATCTGACAGGAGTACCTTGTAACGTCAAATAAAATATTACTCACAATTGTTCATTTTATATGTGCTCCTCCATCCATTTGATGAACTTTTCATATTCTTTTTATATATATCACTGGATTTTCGCGGTATTAACCGCGATTCTGCCTCCTATTCAAAAAAATCGATATTAGAATAATTCATTTTTGAGCTCTGGTGACAACAAATATTGATCTTTGGTAACAAATTGCAAATGAATGTTTTTCTCATTTCCATGACAACGAAAGGTATACTGATGTCACATCACGAATTCAACCTTCTTGCATTATTAGTTCTTATTTCTATTTTTTGTAGTAATAATACCAGTATATATGATTTCAAAGTGCACCAATAAAAAAAAATAACGTAAAGATTCGTGGATAACTGGTCTTAAAAACACTTGCTCTATTTCGAGCAACGAACTGAACACCTAAATCCTTAACATTGTTAACTCGTTTCATGGTTGATCCATTTATTTTGTACTGAAAATTCAAGGGGAGTTTAAATTTTGAGAAGGATATTATGAAGCGTTTATCAATATTTAGAATTAAGCCATTTGCGAGAGACCAATCGTGTAATTTATTTATATCGTGTTGAAGTTTTAAGCAATCTTTCGAATTCTGTATTGGAATATAGATTTTTACATCATCTATGGAAATCAAACACTGACAGTAATCAAAGTGAGATGCCAAATCATTTATGTAAAAAATTAAATAGTAATGGTCCCAGATGAGATCCCTGTGGAACTCCTGAAGTGACTTGTACCGGATTAGATAGATGGTTCTTAATTTTAACATACTGAATTCTCTTAGTAAGGTAGCTGTTAAGCCAAGATAATAACCATGGTGGAAAATCAAGGATTTCCAATTTATGAATCAAGAACTCGTGATTCACGCTATTGAAAGCCTTTGAGAAGTCAGCATATACCGAATCAATTATGATCACTTACTTTCGTGATCTTCAGGTCAATTTTTATAGACTCCTTTTGAAAGGATGTTTCATCATTTGTCCACTGTAGACATAAAAATTCCATGGGGCCCTTCAGTCTAAGCGTTTTGGCAATCGTTTCATCAAGCAAAGTAACTGTTGATGCTTCATCTCAAAGTGCTAATAACTTCGGCCCATGTAAAACCACTGTGAGTACTCTCACCTGCACTTTTTTCACATTGCTTCTTAACGTACATATCGATTCCAAATTTCTGCCTTGTTCGCTGCTACAATGCAGGTCTTGCAGATTTTCTTTATGCAAAAGTTGGTGATGTGATAGTTCCGTTGATTCCACGAAGCTTTCGCGCTCTGCACTTGAATTTAATCATGAGAAACACAGCTTCTTGGCCGTTACAGTTTTCCAACATTTATCGATGTCATCATTTTCCTTAGTTGGGCATATATCTTCGTGGGCTTTTTTGTCACAGTAGCAACATTTGCTCTCAGGAATGTCCAAATTGCCAAAGTATACTTTGTCTGGCTTCTTGGGAAAATATTTCTGTCCAAATTTGTCAGAATCGGCGTTATATCTCTCAGCCATTTGGAAAAATCTAAATTAAGGCCTTCATCTACCATAGTTTTTTTATTTCATTTCAGCTTCAGATTATCGGGATTTTTTTTAACTAGGTCTTTTCGAAGATGACTTGAAGACTTGAGGGTTTCCATGATTGCCATCATATTATTTATTTCGCTGGAGAATTGTTTTTTAGAAATTCGGATCTTTGAGATAAGGAATATTTCTGACTCTGGTTATGAGTCCATCGATCACAAAGTGAGGTCTTCCAAATCTCAATTCCAGAGTTTTCATCACCAAATCGACGTTGTCTGCCATTAACATCATCCCAGCTACCGCGGATTTGGCTTCTCCCTTCAAACACTTCTGAAGTTTGAGCATAATCTCTTCTTTGGAGAAATCACAAAGGGCACAAATATTTTTAAATTGCTTATGAAACAAATATCATTCTTGTGGATTGCCATCATAGTGTCAAGAGTGATTTGATGACGTTCAATATCGTTTCACAAAATAATTTTATTTCACTCATAGTGCCTTTTTCAAAAAATGTTGGTTCTTCATAGGTATACTCGGCTAGCAAATTATTCACCCATTCAGAAACTACTTCTTCATAATCTTCAGTAGTACTTGGAAGTTTTGATAGTAATTCTCTCTTTTCTGATCGACTTCTAATTTCTTCCTGAGCTATCATTTTGGCTTCTTTCAATTGATGTTCCAACTCTAAAAGTTTCATGCTATTTCTATTTCCTGCTGCTCCAACTGTTTCTTTTCCAATTCTTGAAAAACTTTTCTATTTCTAAGGTAAATCGTTTTCTTTCTATGTTCAATTATGAGTGTTGGGAAGTTTTGCTTGTTTTGGTGGTTTCCTGAATATTTAGAACTAACTGATGGAGAATTGGATGGTATAGTCTTTTTCCGAATTCTAAACTAATCAGGCCATACGAATTCTTCATTGAGGTTTCCATTGATACCTGCTATTGATCGTCTGGGTCTCCCCGAGGAGGTTTGCAAATTATCTGACGTACTTTTTTTCTATCTTGTGCTTGTTTGAGTCACCAATTTACTATTCAAGCTACTTTACAGTCAGGAAATGCCAATAAAACTTATTTTCAGTCTTACAAAGTTTTATATTGACTTATCCAAAATACCTTCACGTTAGTTCTCTTTTTTTTTCTATATATATATATATATATATATATATATATATATATATATATATAATATATAAGGTGACAAAACAAGTGGAGTTGGATATTAGGAAAATATTTGGCTTTCTATTTCTCCATTTCATGAGAAAATATATTGTTTTGGTCGGAGTAAAGGCGACTTTTTGTGTGGTGAGCCACCCATACCCATTTTTATGCAGAATAGTACCTACATGCTATTTTTTGTCCAAAATTACTCACATATCTGAAGTAAAATTATTAAACTTTTACACCGGCAAAAATAAAGGTAGAATATGTATCCATAGTAATAGCGCTCAAAAGTGACAGTATAGAAAATGTAAACTGTAATATAGGAACTTCATTCATAAAACATTTGACATTTAAAGAAAATTCAAATTCTTTTTTATTTGTTTTTTCAAACAAAATGGAGAAGTAAAAGCCA
Organism: Gonioctena quinquepunctata; assembly: GCA_018342105.1. NCBI lineage: Eukaryota > Metazoa > Arthropoda > Insecta > Coleoptera > Chrysomelidae > Gonioctena > Gonioctena quinquepunctata. The sequence continues at coordinate 5,354 of JAFIRS010008279.1, forward strand.
ATAATTATTTTCAAAAATATAAATTTTCTTTCAGGATCTCCTGGATATTTTATGGAGATAGAGAGGTCAACCTCAACAGGAGTTAAAGCCCCACTGCTGGTTTATCTAAACTGGTGAGGCAACTAAGATCGCAATTAAAAACACCTTACCGCACATAGTTCCTTATGTTGACCACTACACATCCCTAGGATATTGAAAAGTATATCTTGGGAGTGTAGAAAATAGTCTCACAGAATATCTAGTGCACACCTATCCAAAGTAAAATAAAGATTTCTAACCAAAAACACTTTTCTCATATCTTTCTATATGTATTGACCTTTTATATCCAAATAAACAAATACATTTGGCAATGCAAATACTTTGTTTTAAAAATACCTAATGCATAAGCAAAAACTTGTAAGAAATCCCCTGACTTATTTTTCTGGATATATTTTAATTTAATATCCACAATACTACAAAAATCTGAATGGGAAAATAGGATTCCAATGTATATTATATGAAAAAATAAAGAAATACCTAATTCCAGGTACTCGAGAAGGTATGTCGCAACTAGATCTTGGTCTTCCATCTTGATGTCGATCCGGACCATTCATCATCGACATATTCCAACTTCTGTGGGAATAATCTGAATGCCTATCCACCATGCCCTATGGAAAAGAAGAAAAACGACCATGTTGAGTGTGCAAAATTTACATACGAAGTGAAGACGTTTCATTATCATGATTTTTACAACTTTCACTTCTAAATACCTTCAAGCTTAGTCCAAATATGAAAACTTTCGAGTGCCCCCACACAGCACTTGATGCCTTAAGACGTCCAGTTCAAGTCTATTTTAAGTATTTTTTTAAAGGGCAGTTGAGAATAAATTGAGTGTAAATTAATAAGTTTGTTGAAATGGGTCAGCTTTTGCCGACTCGTGTTGATCTTCAACGATAACAATGGTTCAAATAATTTGAGTATTCGAATAGAGATAGGCCTGTAGTTGATTATGTCTAATTTATTGGCATTTTATAAATGTGTATTATGTCACTGCTTTTACATTTCTTGGGAAATATACCAGAATCAATAGAATTTGAAAGTGAAGGGGCCAATGAACTCTACATTCTCTCAATGTTTTGGAGATACTTTATCAGGACGAAAACCCTTGTTTGAAATTAGGTAAGTTAAACTTTGTTTTATCTACACACTGGTCAAAGATTTCTTCAACTGCGATATTCAGATCACCTTTTTTAAAAACAGATTATTTGTTTCAAATTGATTTGAAAAAAATCCAGGATTTATTAACATTATGTGGCAATTTTTAATTTCTACAATGAAATTATTATAATAGTTTCCACTTAGTGATTTGCACTGCGGTGAAAGAAACAGAGATAGTCGTCCACTCTCTTTGTCCTTATTTATTTTCAAATGTAAGATTTCGTAATTCAGTAGGGAGCCATTACGAATTTTTTTTAGTTTTATGACTAGCCAGCGAAAAATAAGGTTGAATTACCGTTAGAATAACTTCATAGAAAGTGGAGACAGTTTTGTTCTTTAGCAATTCTTCCTAGTTAACAATATCAAAAAATATACCATGTCATAGTAGTTGTACTTTTTCAAACTATAATAATTAATATCATAGGGCAGTGGTGTTGGATATTCAGTTTCTAGTTAAATATCTAAAGGTGATTCACAGTATACAGGAGGTAGTCCACGGCTTGAGGAAGGGATTCTTCATTGTGTGTGAATTGTTGGTCCAAAAAATATTTTGACACATTGGAACATTATTGATTTGAAACAAATTGTAAAAGCCAAAAGTTTATACAGTTTATTTATATGTCAAGTATTATGTTTTGGTGACTGGCATTCACCTTGTGCAGAATGGTCTGCACATTTAGGCAAGTTTGGGCTAACATTCCAAGAACCTTTGTATATTGAATTTTACTTCGTATATGCAAAATTTGAATCCTATACCAAGTTTCCACATTTTCAGGCAGGTCTAATAATGCTTTGAGCCAGGCTTTCACATGATTTGTTTCTGTCATGAAAATTAAAAACAAATGTATGTTTCCGATTTGGTTTAGTGGAGAACTTGAATCAAATGGTTTGCATAAAAAAATGGCACATGCAAAGTATAAACAGTCTAAAACATTGGCAGACTATGAAGTATTCAGCAATCTTGGATCACTTTGCAAATCAGTGTTATTCAGATTATATCGAACAAACACGATCTTCTATTAGCAATAACCCAAAATATTTTTGGAAAAATATACGAGAAAAGACACAAAATAACAATATTCCAGCCACTATGAAATACCTTGATTCAGTAGGGGAAAAGGGTCATGAAATAGCAAATTTATTTGCACAGATTTTTCATCAGTCTATTCTCTAATACTTCGAATATCTCAAATTTTATTGAGCCAAATTTATGCCATTTCAATAAGTTATATGTACAAATATCCAAGGTACTAGAGAGAAGTTCGAACATATAAATCTTAACAAAGGACATGGACCCGACTGTATTTCAGCCAATTTTACAGGACGGTGAGCTTTTGCTTTATCCCGTCCACATTTATAATTTACCATTAGAAACAGGTATATTTCTCAATGCATGGAAATTGAATTATGTGACTCCTATATTCAAGAATTGCGGTCAGAGGGATGATGTAACTAATTACCGTCCTGTATCCTTGACTTGTCACTTTGCAAAAGTACTGGAGAGCATTGTTACTGATTTTTTAACAGATAAATACAAGAATATAATTTCAACAAAGCAGCTTCATGAAGGCTAGGTCCTTTTCAACCAACTTATTACTTTATCAGATGGCTCTGTCAAGGGCCTTGGAAGGTGCTATTTATACCGACTTTTCAAAGGCTTTTGACAGAGTGGATCACAACATCCTTGTCAGGAAACTATCATCGTAAGGTATTAATGGCCAGTTTCTAGATTGGTTCAAATCATATTTGTACGGAAGAACTAAAATGATCAAAATTAATAACTTTCACTCAGATCCCTTTTTGGTTACATCTGGGGTATCTCAGGGTGCCCATCTTGCTCCTCTTTTTTTCAACCTATTTATCAATGATGTTTTAACCACTGTGAGATACTGCTTTTTGCTGATGATATTAAGATTTTCAAAATGCTTAATAGCAACTTAGCACAACATGAACTCTGTTCTGACGTCCTTAATTTTAAAATATAGTGCGAGAACAATAAAATAGTTCTGAATTCCGACAAATGCAAATAGGGTGCTCTGATAAAAGCATTTACGGTAGTGATGAATGAACTTTGGTCGGAAGATTTGTCTGATAGTGTGGTAAATACTGTTTTTTTTTTAAAGCCAGATACAAATATTCGCACCTTGCTTCATGAGGTACGCTCAACAGAATTTATCAGATATTTATTGGAAGGTCTTCATGAAGATATAATAAACAGAGTGATAGAAATGCCCAAACCTATCTTAACAGTAATTGATGAAAAATTGAGCGACCATGAAAAGGCCCAGGAGTCTTCGTCAAGATATCTAAGAATGGACAACTCAAAAATGCTTGATAACTTTGTTGGTCAACCAAAATCATCTGAGACTGTCAGAATGTTTAGACTTGTTTATTAGAAAAGAAATTTTAGATGGGGAAGAGAAACCAACTTGTTGTAAATGTAAGGAAAGGATAAAATGCACAAAGTCATTATGTATATATAAATTCCCCAAAATACTAGTATTTCACTTGACACGATTTTCACCAATGGAGACATTTAGGGGAAAATTAAATGTCACCATAATGTAGCTCCGTGTCAATACAACTTGTCTGCTGTATTCAACCATAGTGGAACACCTTATAGTGGACACTTCACGGCTTACTGTAAGCACCCTTATGCAGGCACATGGCACGAGTACAATGACTCCAGAGTATCACCGATATCACCAAAATCCGTTATAAGTGGAGAAGAATTCGTCCTCTTCTATGAGCAATAGGGCACCAAATCACAACTTTAGTTTATTATACATAAATAAATATTATATATATATATGTATATATATATATATATATATATATATATATATATATAAATATATATATATATATATCTATATATATATATATATATATATATATATATATATATATATATATATATATATAGTTGTACACGGTAGCTTGTAAGCTCACCAAATGAACGGGTCGCTTTGAACCCGACTTTCCTGAATGGGCAAGAGTATATTCCAGTGCAATGACATCCTTCCACCATGTTCTCGAAACACACTTGGAGGGGTAACAATTCTCAATATTTAAAAATTTGTTTACTCCTTTGAAACGTAGAGCCAATTATTCTTTCACTACGCTATGAATCCCAAACGATATTGCCTATATTGAAACGGCCTCTGTGTGTCCCAGCAGCGTGCTCTACTGCCTCGCGCGTTTTTCAGCTCAAAATATTTATTAGGGATTTCAAATCAGTGAGCGTGCGGTGACTTGCAGAAATGTCCAGCAGAGGAAAACAGATTGTGGCGATGACCCTTCAAAATTATAACTTGAGAAAAGGCAAAAAGGTGAGCACATAATTCATATTCAGTATAATGTTTATGTTCAATAATAAGCAACTCGCTTTGAAGTTGATGAATATACTTTTTTTTGTATTATCAGGTTGATTATCGTATGAGAAAACCTGATAGCTCCAAAAATGTGGATTTTTCGTCAGGTTCAGGTGACGAAGTTGAATTTTCCGGTCTGAGTAGCTGCGAGACGAAGTAATACCGAAAATGAAAATGATCCCGGTTATATGGAAATATCTGCAGAGAAACTAAGAAATATTAAAAAGTCGATCAGTAGTCTCACACCATGGAACATCGAGTGAGATATCGACTTTTTCAGCTCTAGAAGAATATAATTCTGAATCAGGAAAACTCTCGTATCTGGAGAAACTAGATATGTGAGAATTATGAAGTTTTTCATATAAACCTCTGCGTATTCTTATTCCATCCTTAGAGGGGGGTGGGGGAGAGAAAAGGTGTGAAAGTTTTGAAGTGAGAGTCGAGAAAATTGGTATTTGGGCTTATCTTTTTAAATAAAAATCACAAATTTCAGGATTTTTTAAAATTCAACACTAAAGGTTAAAGTGAGGGTTGAAAGTTTGTATAGGAGTACCGTTAGTTTTTTCAAGTGGAGTTCATGAAAATTGTAATAATAAGTATTTGTTACAAATATATAAATACGTGTTTCAGTGTTTTCCGAAATTTAACCCCTATAGGGGTTGAAAATTTATATGGTTGTTTCGTTACTTTTCAAGTTAGGATCATAAAAATTGGAATCGTTACAAATGAAGACATACATATTTCAGTGTTCAGTGTATGGGTGGATAAACACTCCCAAGTATGCAATAAAAATGAACGAATAGCACAGCAGTTCTTTGAGAAAATATATTCTTATTTACGAAACTAAAAATAGCTGAATGAATTAATTGTTGGAAAGATAGATTGACCAAAGATAACTATGGAATGGCCACATTAGTCAAGGGTCAAGGCATTTAGAAACGGACACACGGTTCCTTCAAGTTTGGAACAAGAAGAATGGTTGTAAATTTCCCCGTTGAAAATTCAAATATAACATGAATTCTGATAATTTTATCCAGTTTCAAATGTTATTTGGGAAATATTCTCATCAAATATCATTCGTGCTAGAGGATTTTATCGTAAAATCTCTGAGATTTTCCCTCAAGCATTGCCTCTAGGAAATTTAACTCGTGCAATTTGCGGCCAGATAATAAGACCGCAAATTGCAATCAGTAAAATTTCCAGTCAAAATACTTTCACGAAAATTTCAAAAAAAATTAGAGATAAAACCCCTAGCACATATGATATTTCCCTCGATAAAACGTAAATTAATTGAATATTGATTAGACTAGGCAAACAGAGCATTTTTGCTTGCATGTACAACAAGGGTACACTCCTATATACCTATCCTTCACTCCTTTACATGAGTCTGCATATTGCTCAGATAATTCGGAAAAATATATCATTGGCTCTTGCACTACTAAACGATTGAAGATAGTGACTAAAGTTTATCTTTCAGTCGCAGATGATTCCACATGATTTATGAACATCCTGTTCATATTTTCAAGCAAATCAATCTTCTTACCCCATGACAGGTTTAAATGTGAGATTGCTTCTAAAAAATGTATTTCCCATTTCTTCCGGTCTTCCTGATGATCGTGGAAGCGTGAAATAAATTTTCGTCAACAAAAATGTATTGAAGGCCTAGAGTGAATGCAATGCCTCTCTTGCATCAATGCTACAAATGATTTCTGGTGAGTACTCACTTTTGAAAAACATTCTGCTTTGCCTCATTCATCTATATGAGTTCTCAATTAAGACTGGAATAGAAAATTAAATTACTATCTGAATAAAAAAGCAAATTTTAAATTCCAGATTTTTTCTTTTGAGAGTCTTTCCAGAATATCTATCAGATGTAGTTCAATGCCCAGCGTTGTTTCAGTCGGAGAAGTAGTTGTTCTCTGTTAGACATTCACAACAAATAACTTAATTTTTATCGTGGAATTTTCTATTGACAGAAAAATATTTCCATTCAATATTCATTTGAGTGTTTCCCTTTTCAACATGAGTACCCCACAACGATGGAAGATAGTGACTAAAGTTTATCTTTCAGTCGCAGATGATTCCACATCTAATTTTATGAACATCCTGTTCATATTTTCAAACAAATCAATCTATCATACCCCATGACAGGTTTTGATGTCGAAAAACACTGATTTCAAAGTGCCTCTCCGAAAGAAATGTCCCTAACTTCCTATCTTTGCAAAGTGAGATTGCTTCTAAAAATGTGTGTCCCATTTCTTCCGGTCTTCCTGATTCTCGTGGAAGCGTGAAATAGATTTTACGTCGACAAAAATGTATTGAAGATCTAGTGAATGCATGCCTCTTTAGCTCAATGTTACAAATGATTTCTGGTGAGTACTTCTTTGGAAAACATTCTTCTTCGCCTCATTCATCTCTATGAGTTCCTAATCAAGACTGAATAGAAAATCAAATAATCGATGAAAGAAAATTGTATTTCAAATAATCATCTCAATAAATAAGCAAATTTTCAATTTCAGATTTTTCTTTTGAGTTAGGGTTTTTTCAGAATATCTATCAGATGTAGTTCAATGTCCAGTGTGGCTTTAGCCTTGGGAGTAGTTATTTTCTGTTAGTCATTCACAAAACATAACTTAATTTTTATCGTGGATTTTTTGATTCACAGAAAAATATTTCTATTCAATTGAGATTATTTTCCTTTTCAACATGAATTCCTCCCAAGAAGTTATCTTGAACGATGGAAGATAGTGACTTAAGTTTATCTTTCAGTCGCAGATGATTCAACATTTGATTTTATGAACATCCTGTTCATATTTTCAAACGAATCAATATTTTATTTCATTCTGAATTGTTTTTATAATGTTAAATTCAATAATTGTGTTTTTTATTCAGGTAACTCCCTCATTTTACGGGTTCAAAAATCATAACTATAAATAAGTTTTTCCACTGTGTGTACAATATTGAAAAAAACAATATTTACACAATTTAAATTTGCAAGAAGAAAGTGCCACCACCAAAAGTTACCATTTCCATTAGTGTCTAATATCGCATCAAACATTATTCTTGAAGAAGTATATGATAAAAAATCATTTCATTTAACTCGAAAACTCATTTCATATAAGATTTTTGTTCGAAGATTATCTGTGCTAATTGTTTTTTTATATACTCCAAGAATGAATCCATTCAGGGGAATTCAAGTGAGAAAAAATATTAAATGATCTAATAGAGTCAAATTCTAAAAGTCAATGAAGGAGTTTCTTCAAGTAACAGGCAATATATTTATTTTTTTCAATAAGGTTTCCATTATCATTCGGCAAATGATTCCGAGGAAAAAATATTGAACTGAAACTGTTTTTTCGATCATTTTAAGTTTTACTCCCAAACAAATATATATCTCCAAAATTTTGCAATGAAATATCAATAGATGAAAAATTCTCTGAAAGATTTGAGAATAAAAAAAAAATCTGTACCTTCATCAGAAACTGGAATATTCATTTCCTTGTGTTTTTCCCCTCTACAAAGAAACATACCTATTACTGTTTCAGGTCCGAGTTTTCGGGAAGTATTTCTGAATGATGGAATCCTATTCGGCATAATATACATTATTTTTATGAATAATTTATGAAATAGCACCGATCAGAACAACATGAGAACATAACGTTACTTCCATTCAGGGTCAAATATGGAGTAAAAATAAGATGACCAATCTCTCATCCAATTGTTTGTTCAGGCTTTTTGTATAGTCGATCGCTTCCTTAGCGGGAAGAGAAGGAACAACAAATTCAATATCTCATATATTCATTTAATTGATATTTCATTCTGAAATTTCGGAGTTATAAATATTGATTCAGAAGTAAGATAGGAAAAAAGTGGATAATAAATTTCTGTTCAATATTTCATTAATATCAATACTCAGAAGATAATAAAAACTTTCCGATAGAAGAAAAAAATATCACTCTACGAACTGCTGCTCACATAAAATTTGCCGTTGATTGATCTAGACAGTTTTCCATGGAAATAATAATTGTGAAAATATAGATTTTTTTGTTTTTATGCCAAATAAATTAATGGTTTCATGTGATTGGAATATCCCAAAAAAATATTGAGTACTCATCAGCGAATAATTCAGTTTTTGTTTGGTTCTGATTCGTTCCCCATATCTAAAGATATCTATGGTCGAAAAACATGCACAAAAAAAACAATTGCCTACTTTCCTGAGAAGCTCAATTTTGTTATCTCTAGTTGTTCCTGAAACTAGATTTTCCGAGATATTTTTTTCCATCATATTTTAATTCAATTGGACGAAATATATACTACTTGTATTTTAATTCTTTGTCATTTATTCACAATCGATCTCTAAGCACCCTCCCGATATTAATATTTTTTATTATACAAATAAAACAGGGGATAATCTTAGTCAAGCATTACAAAACCAGATTTTGTAGGGAACAAATAATTCTGAACCACTGAAGATTCAACCAGATCTTTGAATTACCAACAAAAAGTTGCATATTGTCGAGTTATTACTTCAATATTGCCGATGTTGCAGCTTTTTAAGATTGAAAAAATAAATTAAAGAACCGGAACTTCATGTGTATGTATTTTTCCGCAATTGAGAACTGATGAGAGTATTCCCTGTGTACAATGCAAAATCTCTTTCCTCAACAGACTCATCTGGGCTTGAATTTAATGTGATGATTTCAGGTGGTTCAACCTATTTTGTATAGGTGAACTGTTCTTTCCTTCCCCCTTTTTTATCAATTAATGTAAGTGGCTTTGATAAAAAAAAACATGAAAAGTTCTATAAATTTTAACTTCAAAAGACCGCAGAATTGCATTCCAAGAAAGTCAATAAAAAAGTACCTTTGCCTCAAAAAATTTTTGAGAATTTCGATATCCAATCTTCACGATGGTTGAAATCATTATATCGCTCCTCAGTTGGAAATTATATTTGCCTAATATTCTTGGTAGACCGTCTCCCCTATATGGTCTACATCAGTGCAAAAGTATTTTTATCGTTTGATGCACAACAATTAAATATGCGATGAAAACTGAAGAATAAGGCTTTCAAGCCAATATTGGTTATTTTGTACTTTTTTCCAACCATCCTTTATTTAGATAGACTGATCGCACAAAATTCCCCTTAGAAAAAGAATTGGTAAATATATCTTCAAATATTGTAACTATTTCAAACTCAATTCCCTGATCTGAAAAATGAATGATGAATATTTTTTATATTGAATTATGAACTACTCCTTGCGCTAGGACAGATCACGGATCCAGCAATTCATATATATTACATTCATGAAGGCAGCGATTGCGATGTTGCCAAATTTAGGGCTACACAACGATACAAAAGTTTGTGGGCTCTACAAAGAAGTATATAATTCTGCAGTGTATATCCCTATATACGAAAGCCTACAGTTCGAACCAAAGAACTAATCAGATGTTGGTTATGAATGGTATATTGTGTGTCCCGATCTAAAACTTGGGGAAACGACCTGCATTCAATTCTGATCAGGGAGAGAGATACAGGGTGATACTTTGTAGAGCCCGATATCGGGACTAACAAGGTTACTCCGGGCTAAGCTGCGTCTCGTTCATATGCTTCACGGGATTCACAATGACCGTGTACATCTCTATATATATATATATATATATATATTTATACATATATATATATATTTATACATATATATATATATTTATACATATATATATATTTATACATATATATATTTTACAATCTCAATTTACTAAAATCTCAAACCCCTGTATCATTATTTATGAAAAATCATTGAGAAAGTTTCAATGATACATGACCTTGGAGAGCAATATTAATACAATTGAAGTTTTATACTTCTCATTAGTTCGTAGCCGGTTGGGGTGTAACATATGTGTCTGGTCACCTTACTTTGATAAATATATAATTGATTTAGAAAAAGTTCAAAGAAAATGTTTACGGTACATTTATATTGATTAGAGTGATTTGTATAGATTGTTGAATATTCAAAAGTTGGAAATTAGACAAAACTTTGATATTCTAACAACATACAAGATTCTTAACAGTATGATACAGTCTCCTGAATTGCTGTATCAGCTTAATTCAAATTTTCCTCTAAAAATAGTGCTCAGAGGGTCAAAATACCTTGAACAACAACGTTCACTGTATGGTGTTAACTGCGCAATCAATCATATGATGATCAATTCAAATAGTGTTGGGATATATATGTTTTGTCTTCTTTGGGTTCAGTTCGAAGAATTCTGAATGTGCAAGCTATTATTCCTTTTTGATGCATCATTTATTTTTGTTTTTCAAGATAGTTTTTAATAATGGTAGTTAAATCTATGTAATATTATGTTAATTTATAAAGAACCTAGAATGTGTAAGTGCCATACTGTTCCCTTCTGTAACTTAAATTATTTCTATAGTTCATTTAATGATTATGAATATAGTTTATCTAATGATGATTTTCTCTAGTCTTACGGTTCGGTCTTACTACCGAACGGTAGTATGCCTGTGGGGTAAAATAAGGTTTTTTTGTCTGGTATCATGTTCATGGTGTGGTCTGATGGCATTATAAGTAGCCTTATTTTTGAAAATGAAACAACACGCTTCGAGGATATATGTGCTCATAACAGTCAGAATATTAATTTTTTGAAGATCTCTCTGCATGACTGTCTTCTACTTACTTTTGCAATTATTCTGATTGCGTAATTTTGTAATAAAAACACCCTTTGTACCGAAGAGCTTCCTCCCCAGTTTAGAATTCCGTATCTCATATGAGAATGGAAATGGGCAAAGTATAAAGGCAGAAGGATATTTTTACTGCAATGACTCGACATATTAACAGCAGCTAAGCCAGTTTCCCTCTTCACTGATCCCCCTCTACCGAATAGCATGCGCGAACCGCTTTTAGGGATTTGCAAATTTTATATCAATTACACTTTGAATATTATATTTATCAAACTTGTAAATTTTCCTTCTGGCGTATCGGTTTCAGGTTTGGCGGTACTCGTCTCCGATGGCACACGACAGATCGGCTTCTCTGCTTCCACACAACTTTCCTGTTCACTAGATGGATCACGACTAAATTTTACTAATCGCGTTTTACGGCAGTTTCGCTGTTCCCCCTATGATGTAGGCCGGATGACGTCAATGGCCACGGACACTTTCTATCGAACGATCTGCCTTCTCGGGCTGCTAGCGAAAAACTCAATATTCTTTGCGATGTGAAAGTGGGAAATTATTGTCCGAGAGAAATTATGAAGAAGGAATTTGTGATATAACGGACTGGCATGATGTAAAAATGCTTTCTCGATTCGCTGGTTCACAAAGATAGCTACCGCGTATGTTTTATGTAGACGCGTCGCGGCATCGGCGAGGCGGTATAAAAGTTAGGATTCAAAAAGTTTTAATTCCAAAATCTAACCCAAAATGAATTACATTTTTACGACTTTAAATAACCAAGTTGTGTTTTTATTTATTTTTAAGGCTCTTGGCTGTTTATTAAAACCGGTGAAATAGTAACTTCGTTACAGACTATGCTAATGCAATAGTGGACTCTGGGCAAAAACTGAGTGGTACAGGCTTAAACATAATAATAAGGTATAAAGAGTATAGAAAAACTCTTACTAAACTCATTCAAAAAGCTAAGTACTTATACTATAAACAATTAGCGGAAAAAAATGCCGGAGATCCAAAAAAACTTTGGAATGTAATAAAGGAAGCCACCAATGATTGAGTGGAAAAAGTAGAAATAAGGTCAATTAAGGATAGTGGAAACGTAGAATTAAATGACAAAAAATTAATTGCCAATTAATTTAATTCGTTTTTTACCAGCATAGGAAAAAAGCTAGCAAATAAAATAACAGCTTGCAACTATAGAAATGATGGTCAGCGCACAATGAATTCATTTCTTTTAACCCCCAGCACGGAAAACGAAATTTTAGAGCAAATCAAAAATTTAAAAAACGGTGTTAAAGGTGGTGAAGACTGCATTTGTTCCAACATAATAAAAAAAATTCAAAGAACAATTAATTAAACCATTGTATCACATAGTAAATACTGTTTTTGGTACTGGAGTGTTTCCTGAAATTTTAATAGTTATTCCACTGTTGAAACAGGGAGATAGGAAATCAACAAATAATTATAGGCCTATTGCTCTAACAAGTTCTATAAGTAAAATAATAGAAAAGTGTTTAAGGCACAAGATATTAATCTATCTGGAAAAAAATAAAATATTGCACCCTAATCAATTTGCCTTCAGAGAGAACAACAGTACCGAAAATGCTCTTTGTAGGGTCACAGAGGGAATCCTAAAAAAATTAGATGAGGGTAAAAA
>JAFIRS010008280.1:0-18269 GCA_018342105.1 Gonioctena quinquepunctata
CATCTAAAATCCAAATATATGAAAATATACCCTATATTTCAGTCGAAAAACAAGCTAATTCTCTGATAAACAGGAAATACACCTCATTTGACTTAAATGTCATTAAATGTGAACTTATCAACAGTAATACTTGAAACTTCATTAATTCTTTTTTATCCCGGAAGCTTCAGATGAAGGAAATGTAATTAACTTGAACTTTTATTAGGATTACATATTTACTTCCTTTTTGGTATTCTTCCTAGAGGTTTGAATGGATAAGTTCGTCAAAATGACTCAATCAGCCATTTTATAGTCCTCATCCAATTATTAATCAGTTTTTGAGAGTTATTCCCGAATTTCAATGAGATACATATATAAAAATTAACAGCATTAACATACAACATAAAATATATTATTAGAAATATTTGGGTAAAAAAATAATTGAACCAAAAATTACAAGACTTATACCAATTGTCTTCAGTTATATACAGATATAAAAATTAACAGCCTCAACATACATCATAAAATATATAAGAAATATTTGGGTAAAAAAAATATTTGATCCAAAAATTGCAAGACTTGTCTCTGAACGAAATATCACGAATAGAGTGAAAATTTGCATTTTCATTCAGAGAGTTATTTGATTTTGTATTCCAGTCTTAATTAAGAACTCATACAGATGAATGAGGCAAAGAAGAATATTTTTCAAAAGAGAGCACACACCAGGAATAATTTGTAACATTGATGCAAGAGAGGCACTGCATTCACTCTGTCTTTAATACATTTTTGTCGATGAAAATATATTTCACTCTTCCACGATCATCAGGAAGACCGGAAGAAATGAGAAACACATTTTCTAGAATATTTCTATTCAATATTCAATTGAGAATGTTTCCTTTTTCAACATGAATACCCCTCAAGAGGTTATCTTGAACTATGGAAGATGGTGACTGAAGTTTATTTTTCAGTCGCAGATGATTCTGATTTTATGAACATCCTGTTCATATTTTCAAAGAAATCAATTGTAAAATATATTTATTGAAAATGAATGTACATACTTTTAAATTTGTTTTTTTTGTATTACTTCTTAAACATTGGTGGTGCTGTCAACACTGTTTGTTATTTTATAACATCTTCGGATAATATAATTTTTATCACGTCCATTCTGAGCGTATTATATCGGTCACCTCCTACAATGGGCAAGGACACGAAATTTTCAAAATATTTTTAATGGATTTCACAGCTTGTGAAAACTCTGTAAGTAGTTTTATTTTTTATTTTCTAAAACTTAAAAAACTATTTAAAGTCGGCAACATTCGAATGGCTTCTTTTTAGCGCCATTACAAAATGTTGTGACGTTATCACCCGATCAACCAATCCCACAGTTGACAGCTTCAGTCAATTTTGCAACATTGCCATATTTTCAAATCTTAGGCCCTGCCTCCATATGCGAGAAATCTGCGACAACTAACAAACAGTGTAACCAGAAATGGTACATTGTAACACATGTGGTACATTTCTGTTTGTCTGGTACAGCTGCAAAAAAGGGCTGCCATAAGGACTATGACCTTCACCGACTCCCCAACTACGTATACAATTCAGTGGAAGGAATTATATACAAAAAAAGATATTCACAAATTTTTCTATTTCCACCCTAAGAAGCGATTATTCGGTGTAGATAACATGATTTGATGCAGAGAATGATGAAATATAACCAATTCACGGCCCTGAATTCCTCAATCCATATGAAGGAGTGGATTATTCTGCTGAATATATGGAAAACTGTATCATTCTTTAAGTTTTTGATAGGGGTTCGTTACTATTTTCATCAAACTTGAAGACATTTCATCAAAATCCCCTCGAATAATGATGAAATATCTATAATTTTCATAGAATCAATGTCTGAAATGATGAAAATAACAAATTTAGATTGTATATCGAGAATTTTTTTCTTAAGAAAATCGAAAACTCACAAATCCTTTTTCTTCATTTTTCAGACTATCTCATTTGTTAATAACTCAAAATGTCTGCCGTAAGGATTATGACCTTCACCGACTCCCCAACTACGTATACAATATCAGTGGAAGGAATTATATACAAAAAAAGATATTTACTAATTTTTTTCTATTCTCACCCTAAGAAGCGATAATTCGGTGTGGATAAATAACGTGATTTGATGCAAAGAACGATGAAATATAACAAATGTCAACTGATTTGTCAATATACATTACCAACCGCATTGTCGCCATATGATTCTTTTGTTGCTCTGAAAGTTGCTATATTTGAAACCTACAATAAAAAACAATATCTAAAACTTACCGACTAGACTTTACATTTTTAACTTCGGCAGAGTGAAAATCTTGATGGTTTCTATAAAATTCGAAAAACCATACTGTAACGTAAATAAACTTAACTTGGTTTAACTAATTTATTTAACACTTAATCTACAACTTAATTTATATTACTACGCCACTGTGTAGCTCGATGGTATGGGCTCGTTCAGACTGTTTACTCCACTTGAGGTTTGCCTATTTATCTCCGATACAGCATTCTCGATGTTTCGAATTCGGACGGTTGGCGACGGCATGTTCCAATTGTTTCCAATATTGACCGTTGTTTTCCGCGGAAGAGCGCACTGGATGGTTCTCGAATATCTCCGGGGATGATCTCATCGCTGTCGATGGCAACACGTGAGGCGACAGGTCCGGCCTAGGTTCGTTACATTGCCCCCTTCTTAAAGACATTTCGTCCGAAATTTCATCCTTGAGTGTGACGATATCTGCATGACTCCCCATATCTGCACCGTGAAGTTCGATGGAAGTAACACCCACGGTCTTCATGATCGGTCGTGGAAGAGGTTACAGCAAACCAAAATCTTGACGCCGCTGGATCTGAATATCGCCTCCAGCATACTTCTTATGACTCTCCAGTCCAACCCATCAATACCACAGGACAATTTTGGAATTGCTAGATCCACCAGATTCTGGTCCACCATAGTATCTCTTAGTTTGGTGAGACTCTTCCAGACATCTTCATAGGACGGTTTATCTTGGGAATGCCTCTTGGTAACTAGGTAGTAGATGTTTCTCTGGCCTTTCTTCAACTGTAGCACCCCACCAACTTCTGGATTCTGCTCCCGCAGTGTTTGGAGTTGACCAAATTTCTTGGGAGAACACTATCGGCGATGACCCTGTGACATCTGAAGATCTTCTGCCACACAGTGCGCTAGTGCGCAGTCAGCAGGCACCGCGAAAAGCTCTCGTGACTCCTCTAGTAACCCCATGTAGAACTTTCTGCCCGTTTGAATACAAGGACATAAACTTATAGAACCTCATAACATCCTCCGGTGGCTTGAGGGTGCGAACTTGGACATGGTTTCCAGCGAATGGGGCAAACCTGTTGAAATGGACGACCCTTGGTTTCCCTCGTGGAGGCTTATGGATTCGGTACACAAGCACGTTTATCCTTTTAACAATTTTATACGGGCCTTCCCACGAGTTCCGCAACTTTGGTGATAGTCAACGACGACGTTTGGGGTTGTACAGCCAAACCAGGTCATCAACCTTAAATCCTCCAGCGTCGGCCTTGATGTCATAGGTCTTCTTCATTTTATCGCTGGCACTCTGATGTTCAACCGACTCGTTCGTGGATGTCGTCCATTCTCTGCCGAAGTTTGCTGACGTAGTCCTCTCCCGCAGTGTCTTGTCCTGGCGGTATCCCAAACTTCAGGTCACAAGGCAGTCGCAGTTCTCGGCCCATTATAATACTAGCAGGAGTTTGACCGGTTGACTCGTGTACTGCGGATCGATAGGCCATCAGGAACAAATGAAGATACTGGTCCCAGTCTCTTTGATGGTCAGAGACAACCTTGGACAAGTGGCGGTTGATCGTCCTGTTCATCCGTTCCACCATTCCATCGGACTGCGGATGTAGGGCCGTGGTTCTTGTCTTGCGGATGTTCAGCAGTAGACATATTTCTGGAAAAGGTTGATTCGAAATTTCTGCCTTGATCCGAGTGCAGCTCCATTGGGATACCGAATCGACATATCCATTCTTTCACCAAGACGTCGGCGACGGTGATGGCTTCCTGGTTGGCAGGGCATAGGCTTCCGCACACTTACTGAAGTAGTCCATTGCCACAAGGATGTATTTATTCCCGTGGTCGGATACGGGAAACGGGCCGGCGATGTCAATGGCGATTCTCACGAACGGGCTGCCTACGTTGTACTGACGCATCGGGGCCTTGGGGCGTATTCGAGGTCCATTGCTAGCAGCGCATACAGCGCACTTCCTGCACCAGTCCTGACGTCAGCTTGACAATTGGCCCAGTAAAACCGTTGCCTCACTTTCTGCAGGGTCTTCGTCACTCCCAGATGTCCTCCGGCGACTCCATCATGGATTTCCCGCAGCACTTCCTCTCTTCTGTTCCTGGGAACAATTATTTGGCGTCTGTCTTCCCACCAATATCGGCCTCCAACACACGTTTCAGGATCCCATTGTCCAGAATAAGAGAGTTCCATTGTGCCCAATAGGACTTAACAGCCGGCGAGTAACCTGCGACTTCCTGCCATGATGGTCTTCGATTGCCCTTCTTCCAGCTGACGACTAAGCCAAGGTCGGGGTCCTCTCTTGGTCTTTCTGGATCTTGCTGTCATTCCAGTTGTCATCCATTGCCGCGGTTCTACAAAGTGTTGCTTCTTTTCTTCTGCTCGTCGGCAATGTGAGCAATCATCTGGACATGGTCTTCGCGACAAGGCATCTGCATTCTTATGGCTAGTTCCGGCTCGATGTTCGATCTCGAAATCGAATTCTTGGAGTCTCTCGATCCAACGTGCTACTTGACCCTCAGGATTTTTGAACTGTAAGAGCCATTTGAGAGCTGCATGGTCAGTTCTCAACAGGAATCTTCTTCCATACACGTACTTGTAGAAGTGCTCCACTCCCTTTACAACAGCTAACAGCTCTCGCCTGGTGACACAGTAATTGCGCTCTGGTTTGCTGAGCGTCTTGCTGAAATAACCAATGACCTTCTCCTGCCCCTCCTGGATCTGAGATAGACAGCTCCAAGTCCCACGTTGCTGGCGTCCGTATCCAAAATGAACTGCCCGTTGCGGTAAGGGATAGCGTCAGAACAGGTGCGTTAATCAAAGCTCCATACAGCTACCGGAACGAGGCTAGGCATACTGCTGACCACTGGAACTTTGTTTGAACTTCCGTGAGCCAGAACAGTGGTTTAGCGATGTTCGCGAACCCCAACACATATCGGCGATAGTACGTGCACAAACCAAGGAAACTTCGAAGTTGGTGAATGTCTTTGGGATGGGCCAATCCTTAACAGCTTTGATCTTCTGGTCATCCACTGCTACTCCTTCCCCAGAGACAACGTGGCCGAGGTATCGTATTCTTTTGGAACAGGTGGCATTTCTTAGGGGTCAGCTTCAATCCGGAGTTCCTCAATCGCAGGAATACTTCCTCCAAGTTTTTCACGTGGTCCTCGAACGATCTGCCGACCACAATTATGTCGTCGAGATACACTAGACACGTGTTCCATGAGAGTCCCTTCAGTACTGTTTCCATCAATCTTCGAATGTGGCGGGAGCATTACAGAGCCCGAATGGCATAACGGTGAACTGCCACAATCCTGAGCCGATGGTAAAAACAGTCTTTTCTCGATCTTCCTGAGCGAGTTCTACTTGCCAGTATCCACTCTTCAGATCAAGGGTCGAGAAAATCGTGGAACCAGCCAACGTGTCTAGGGTGTCATCTATTCTCGGGAGAGGGTAACTGTCCTTCTTCGTGACATTATTAAGTTGGCGATAGTCTACACAAAAGCGTGTCGATCCATCATTTTCTTCACCAGTACGACTGGAGAGGACCAGGGACTGTCAGATGGTTCGATAACTCCTTCTTTTCCCATATCGCTGACTATTTTGTCAGCCTCTTCCTTCTTGGCAAGAGGAAGTCTTCTTGCTGATTGCCGGATCGGTCGGGCACCCCAGTATCAATCTTGTGCTGGACCACATTAGTTCGACCCCTTTTCCTTGTCCGGTATCGAAGATGTCTTGGTACTTTTGACTAAATCTCTTAGTTTGGGCTGTTGAGCTGGTTTTATGTCTTTGGAAGAGATGGCAACAATTTTTCTAGTTCTGTGGGCAAGTTGTTGGTTGGCTAATCGTACCTCGTACGCCCCGGATCACAGATGAAACTGACGAGCAGTGCCCTAAAATTGTTCCTTTCTTTAAGGTCACTGGAAAGTAATTGACATTCATGACCCTTACCGGTACAAATTTTTCAGCACGTAACAGGGTTTTCCCTAGGGCAATCCTCGTCCAATTTTCTCATCATGAAGTTTGGGCTCGAACATCATCACGTCTCCACTGCTCGCACTCCCGTCCAGGCGAGCCTCCAGGATGGTTTCAGCCCTCTCAGGTACGCTTATATCTTCAGCCAACAGCACACGGATCAACTCTTCACTTCTCCCATGAAGTACCAGCTCTTCTCCGTTGACACGTAGGACGCCGTCTTTGAAATCCAATTCAAACCCTCTGGAATTCATGATGTCCATTCCGATGATTGCATCGTCTTCGATGTCCGCTACAAGTGCCTGATGTTTCACTTTAGTGCTGCCCAAAATTATTTCAATCGGTAGCTCGCCATATACAGTAGCTGGCTCCCCTGTTGCTGTGCGTAGCTTCCAAGTTGTCGGTTCAATTCGTTCCGGTGTTCTGGCAAAGGAAGGACCGAGAATTGTCCTAGTCGCACCTGTATCTAGCAGCATGGTGCAAGGCTCGTTATTGATGAGACCGTCTACGAAAACACCTCTGTTCTGTCGTTGCAGGATAGCGACATATGCGTTGTTAACCAGGGCTTGCTGGACACAGGCCGACGATTGCCCCTTCTCGTCGACCTTCTTTAGTTTTCCTGCATCGGAGTCGTGTTTTCGAATGTTGGACATTTGCTACGCACATGTCCAATTTTGCCACAATTCCAGCATCTTATCTGTCTTTTCCCAGGGAACACTTCCTTAATCACTTTCCTTATGGCAGCTTCCAAATTAGCAGGCTCCTGTGAGTCTTCCTCTATCATTCGGACTTTACTCTGGCTTTTGCAAGATTGTTTCGCTGCCTCGAATTCCAAAGCGCGTGCCAGTGCGTCTACGAGATGTGTTGGACGGGCTAGTGTCAACGCTTGTCTGGTTTCTTGGTCACGGAGTCCATCCAGGAATGCTTGAACCGCTAGTCGCTCCATTACATTTTCTGGTGTGGCTGGATATGCGAGACGAACCAAGCGTGCAATGTCAGTTTCGAATTCTTGTAAGGATTCGCCCGATTTTGGCAGCGATTTTTCAGCTGGGAGTGGTATACGTGTTCCAAATGGGCGTGGCCATATCGTAATTCTAGATGTTTAATCAGCTGATCATAGTCCTCCTGTTCTTGGGCGGTGAGAGTTTGTAGAATATTTGTCGCTTCTCCACGTAATGCAAGTGTCAGTGCTACAGCTCTTTCCCCTGCATTCCATCCGTTTGCTTTTGCGCTGCTTCAAACTGCCGGCGGTAATTTGCCCATGGAGTTTTTCCGTCGAACTGAGGCGGCTTCATGGAAAGCTTCCCTATTTCTGAAATGACCTTGACATCTTTTATACCCTCTTGAACTTTATCCACGTTCAAACTCAAGTCCAGCATTGCATTTTCGTTAACCATCTCTGTGGAGGACGCACTATTAATTTGTTTTTCCAGCTTACTGATCGTTTCCTTTATTTTGTCCATTTCTGCCTCGATTCCGTCTTTGATTTCATCGCTGATTATTTCCTTCATCTTGTCCATCTCTGCCTCAACGGTTCCTATTCTTTTTTCTAGACGATTCGCCACACCACAGAGTTCTTTTTTTAGGTCCTTCTGTGTTTTCAGGAGCTTATCTTCCAGGCTTTCTAGAAGCTTTCTTCCAGATTTCTAGAATTTTCTTCAAGCTTTCTTCCAGATTTTAGCATTTTCTTCCAGGCTTCTTGAATTTTCTAGAAGCTTCTCTTCCAGATTTTAGCATTTTCTTCCAGGCTTCTGAATTTTCTTCCAGTTTATTCATTATCAGACTCAAATCACCTCCGGGAACTTCGAATAAAAATGTTTCGGGGTCCTCACCTTCTTGTATAAGTCCTTCTGCAAGTCTTTCCTGGAGTACTTGCTTTTACCCGTTGTTTCCAGTTCCCTTCCTCCAATTCCTGTTTCAATTCCGCTACCTTCAAGTCCGCAAGGCGCACTTTTCTTGAACACATTTTGTCTTTGACGAGGTATCAGTCTGTTTCACACGAAAAGTTTATCAGTTTGTTAAAAATTCACTTCGCGAATTCTTTTCCACGGGCCACCAGTCTATTGTCTGTTTCACGCGAAGAGTGTATCAGTTTATATTCCCACGCACAATTGTCCACTTCGCGAAAACCGGGCCACTGTCTATTTTCTGTTTCACGCGAACAGTGTATCAGTTTATATTCCCACGCACAATTGTCCACTTCGCGAAAACCGGGCCAGTCTATTTTGGGCGTACAAAAAGGTCTATCAATTTATTTTTCTGACTATCCACTCCACGATCACTTGTTTATTTTCAAAATCTCACTTCCGACACCAATTGTAACGTAAATAAACTTAACTTGGTTTAACTAATTTATTTAACACTTAATCTACAACTTAATTTATATTACTACGCCACTGTATAGCTCGATGGTATGGGCTCGTTCAGACTGTTTACTCCACTTGAGGTTTGCCTATTTATCTCCGATACAGCATTCTCGATGTTTCGAATTCGGACGGTTGGCGACGGCATGTTCCAATTGTTTCCAATATTGACCGTTGTTTTCCGCGGAAGAGCGCACTGGATGGTTCTCGAATATCTCCGGGGATGATCTCATCGCTGTCGATGGCAACACGAGAGGCGACAGGTCCGGCCTAGGTTCGTTACAATACCCAGCATCAACTACTGGAAGATTTTGAGCTGTCACAGCCAAAAGACCGAAAAGCAGTGTCACCAGGAGTTTTTTTGCAGCTGTACCCACAGACCTCATAAAAGAAGTAGATATAACATGGCCGCTCTTACAATGACTACAAAATATCCCCTTTGCCATGGCTGACATAAGACTCCACTTCAAGTTGGTATCCCTGATTTTTAGTTGTCTGTTCCTTTCTAATGAAAGGAATGAAACGAGATGAGAGATGTAGTCACGATTTGACATAAAACAGTGTCAAACTCTGAACGGCAATCGTTCAGAGTTCAGGCAGGTTTTCCATTTTTCATTGATGTGCGAGTTTATTATTTAGAAGCACTAAACTGCTAGATATTCACAATGTATCGTATTCACATTTACGAGTAGCAAAATGGAGATTGAATGATGAATATAAATGAAAATGAATGATGGGCCACAATTAAAGAGAGACCAACTCTGAAATGGAAGTCTAATGGCAGATCGAATTTTTTTACTTCCTTCAAATCCGCCATCGTTGCTTGACATTGTGCGAATATTTCTGACATTTATAGTTTAAGAAACTTGGCAACATTGCCGTTTAACGTCACAATCAACCCGATTATGCCTATTCGCTGTGTGCAAGTTTTCCTGTTTTATTTCCAGTATTCACTATGTAACAATATTTTTTTTACCATTTCTAAATAATCTACCACGATGTGACAATTTTGTGCTCACTACTAGTTCCAGATGAATCGAAGTTTTTTTCTGTCAAAAAAAAAGTAAGTGAATTATAAAAAATATTTGTATTGATACGATAGTTCACCGCATTTGGAGGTTATCCATGTCAAGTTATGATATTTTGAATATCATGAAGAATGCTACTTTTGTGTACTTTTAGATACGGCAAGTAATGTGCTTGCAGGTTAGTTAATTAAGGTCGCAGGTTCATAAGGGCTTGAGAACATAAAAAAGTGAGGGAGCCAAGAAGTTTAACAAATTAAAAAAAGTACCCATATAACCCTGACTAGCTTCAACCTGACGGGAAACCACTAAATAACATCAGATTCAACGCAAAACTAGTTATTGAAATTCTCAAATAATATAATAATCAGAAAAGGAATGAGATTCACAATTTTACTTGACTATGTGGGATCCCACTTCTACCTTTGCAAGGATGTAAGAACGTTGAACGGTCCCCAAATAATACAAACACGTTCAACACTCTCTAACATGTATAAATGTCACCAAAATATTGCGTATTGCTTAAACAGTACAAGTAACGATGTTCACTCCTAGTACTTGAACTGCATTATATTTAACATTAGTTCTCATGTAAGGCCAATTGCTTGTGTAACCGAAACCAGTTCGTGAAAATTAAAACAAATAATCCTCTGCGAGGTACTTTGTCCTGATATAATGCCGTGTATGATAGACAACTCGGGAAGACATCAAAAGTATCTCTATCACCCGGTCATGTGGCTGATTGATCAGTTCACAACACCGTCCAGGCGTTGCCGAACTCGCAGTTTAAGTCGATATTTGCTTTTCATCACCGACTCAACACCGTCCCACGGAACTTGGTTAATACTTTTAATATCCACTTCTAGACGATCAAATAGAAAACGAAAAACATCTAAAATATTTATCGAATGGAAATCTCCCGGAATTAGAGATTGAAATCTCGTGGAATAACAGAACACTTATCTCTTTGCTGCAGTTTATGTGAGGCAGTTGGAAATGTATAAAATTTACACGTACTATTTTTGCACTCGACTATACAGCAATAGCGAGGGCTCATTGTTATTATTTGTATGTTGTTATACTACCCAACCGTGACCTTTGCCACTACGATAATAATAATAATGTTTATTCGTCTGAAGTATGGTATTTTTAAGTGATTTGTGAATAAACGGGGAGACCTCAGAAACTGAAAGTTCTCAGCTTGTGCTTGTGATTACCAGGATCATTACCTACTTCTTCCTCCATGGGCGCTGTCATAGTTTCATCTATCCCCTCCAGCCTAATGCACACAGCGAATTGGCTGCTCGGTCGTTAACGTCACAAAGAGCGCCAATATTAGTAGCTTCAAAATTAGCTGATTTTCAAAAACGAATGGGAACTACTGTAATTGAAATTTCACCCAAACATTTTTTTCTGGGTACATTTATATATGCGTTATGTATGTTAAAGCATATTTAAAGCAATAATAATTTTTCGTGTCCTCGCCTATTACCATTTACCAATCTCAACCAAGAAACATCTTGAAAGATAAGCGCCATGTGAAGTGGAATAAATAGAAAAAATCGAATTAAACGGTTTTCTTCACATAAAAGATTCAATATAAATTGAACCAGAAAATGGTAGATCTCAGGTGAAAAACAACTACTTTCCTGGCAAATACCACGCAGAACGTTGAATGACATTCACCTGAAAATCCATGCATACCTCCATATAAATGTACATTGAATGCAAATGTTTCTTTCTGATAAGCTCGATTATGTTTAATTTATGTCGTGTTCACCTAACAATCCGCATACCGGTTTCAGGCTTTTTGGCCCTCATCAGTACGGAGTAGTCAACCAGCCAAAGGTCCGAAGAGCTCTGGCTGAAGCGAGACACAACATAACCAAAACCATCATCGAGTCTATAACACCTATAGGTACGCCGGAAAAGAAAACTTTTAACTGGCGGTACCTAGTGACAGAAAGAAACACTCCGAAAATCTCCCACCTCGATAGGTTTCTAAATAAAAGATTCCTTCTCAGTAGGAGTGGCAAGCCCGACTAGCATATAGTGAAAGATAAGCGCCATGTGAAGTGGAATAAATAGAAAAATTCTGGTTCAATTTATATTGAATCTTTTATGTGAAGAAAAACCTATAGGTGTTATAGACTCGATGATGGTTTTGGTTATGTTGTGTCTCGCTTCAGCCAGAGCTCTTCGGACCTTTGGCTGGTTGACTACTCCGTACTGATGAGGGCCAAAAAGCCTGAAACCGGTATGCGGATTGTTAGGTGAACACGACATAAATTAAACATAATCGAGCTTATCAGAAAGAAACATTTGCATTCAATGTCCATTTATATGGAGGTATGCATGGATTTTCAGGTGAATGTCATTCAACGTTCTGCGTGGTATTTGCCAGGAAAGTAGTTGTTTTTCACCTGAGATCTACCATTTTCTGGTTCAATTTATATTGAATCTTTTATGTGAAGAAAACCGTTTAATTCGATTTTTTCTAAGAAACATCTTATTAGCAATGTTCATAGGAACTTTAGTTCTGGAATAACGTTAAGAATCTCATAGAAACGGAGATTGTTGGTCTTGTAATGACTTTTATTGTTAAAGAAACAATTCCATGTTAATCCAAGTTTGTTTCGATATTTCCCATTGCTTATTTCATTCTTACACACACTAACACGAAAACCAACTAATTAAATGCTAACTACTTGCTACTTTTCAATTGTCTGGATTATTGCCTAATTTAGCCTCTACTATAGCTTCATTTTACATCATCCCGGAATGTTCCATTGAAGAAGCTTTCTATTGCCATATGTCATCAAAAACCGTTTCTTTCTCGCGTAAACAAAAAGTAATTGTCCTCTGATTAGGTGCGACTAAATAAACTAATTGATCCATTTGGCTGTAACAGTTATATTATCTCACTTGCTCATACCTGCTTATTAAACTCAATCATACTGTTACATTATTCTAATTGAACGTTATTTTTTGTTTTAGTCGCTAACGGTTGCGGTCGTGGATATTACGTGACCTCCATCATAAGGCAAGATTGTTGGAAAGAAAGTGAAACTAGCTCGATACAAATTCCGTTTTACTAGCTCTTATATACGGGCATTCGACTGATGTTTGTCTCTACTACTTTTATTTTTCACTTGCATAAATCCAGGGCCGAACTTTCTATCCGACTAAAATGAATCGATTGAGGGAATGTAAGAATGTGAGATTTCTACCGGAAATACCCTCACGCAACCCAACTCGGATATGTATACTTCTCATTTTTATTCAGTTTTTATATTTCACAGAATATATACAATTAATAGAATAATTTAATGTTCCACAAAATTATCGGAGGCCGACTTGCTATGCCCCGCGCTCGTTGTAAAAAGCAACACATTTCGAGACTGGCTGTCATGTATGAGATGAAAATTCGAATCCAGAATTGATTTATCGGTTCATCTTCCTCGACTGCAGTTTTTAAAAATCGAGCATTCGTTACGAATTTCAACACTACGAGAAAAACAATTCGAAACAGACATTTATTCGACAAAGAATTATCATACATCCATACAATATTCGAACTCAAAATTCAGTGGGAATAAACAATGATAGTTGCGTGATAGGCACGTGATTTGCAAAAACTGCTGCTCTATTGGCTATAAAACCCTCGAAGCAGCCTCGCTGTGTTTCTACCAGGGTAGTTTTCAGTTTATGCAATTTTAATTTGTCAGTAACATTCTGACAAAT
This sequence comes from Gonioctena quinquepunctata, assembly GCA_018342105.1. NCBI lineage: Eukaryota > Metazoa > Arthropoda > Insecta > Coleoptera > Chrysomelidae > Gonioctena > Gonioctena quinquepunctata. The sequence continues at coordinate 13,414 of JAFIRS010008280.1, forward strand.
TAATTGTTTTTTAGATCATTCTTTTTAAAATATCAAAAACGCAGAACGTTTTTTTTACTTCCAGGGGGAAAAAAACACAAAATATGGAAAAAAATATTCTGATACCTCCCCAAAAAACATTCAGACGTTATATATTCAGGACCGATTTTCTTCGTATATTCAGATTGTGTACGTCAGTTCTATAAGTTGAATGATCATGTAAGTAGGGAGGAATTTTGTACTTTATGATTCCAAACAAAGTGTGTAGAAGCCTGCGGTTGCTCATGTTGAGCTAGTTTGTGAAAAATTCTGGATCTACTACAGGAATTTTGTAGTTTCTGTTTGAACTTTATGTCATTGCTATCTAAACAGCTGTGGTAGACCATATCGCAGTGATTGAAGTGGACAAAACAAGTGAATTACATAATAGTTTTTTTACCTCTGTACTTGAGAATTTAGGTTGCGGACATATCAATCTTAGAGATGCATACTAGAAACTGTGTGCCTGGTACATAAGAACAAATCATCTAACGATGTTGTTGTTGGATCCGCCCGGCAAAATGACAAGTTAAGACTCCCATTCCATCATCAAATTTGATTAAAAAATCGATAATCTATAATGCAGCTAAAATCATCTTCCGACAAGTTTTAAAGATATCCAATCACTTGGTCAGTTCAGAAAGTCTGTGAAGCAAGTTCTCATTGACCGGGTATTTTATAGTGTCCAAAAATACTTTGATAAAGATATCGATGGCAAACTGTTATGAATTAATTTAATGCTTTAACCATTGTATATGTCCACTGCTAATAGTCCCTACGAATTGCAAAACAGCGTAACGTCTAGGATGTTTATATATGTATATGTGTATATATTTATATTTGATCGTATTTTCATCTCCTTTTTTTAACACAGAATGCTTTTTGATATTGTTGAATGTAAGAAAAAAACTAATGATAGATATTTTACTTTTATTTTAGTCAAATTGTATAGTGCGTTGTTGCACCTATGTTGATTCACCTGACTTTTTTGTGTTTGTTTCTATACTTATTTATTATTGCTTTGTCCACGAGACATTCATCTTTTGACAATAAAGTATATTTTGATTGATTGATTGATAAGCAGTTTTGACTTTATAAGTCACATGTTCAGTGAATCTAAGCTTGGTGTCTATAATAAGGCTTGCATTTTTAAGAGTGAGCCTTGAAATTAATTTTAAAATCCTCAATTTTCAGATCGTAACTTTTTGCCTGCTAGCAAATCTTTTGGGTCCCGAATATCCACCCATGGATGAGAAGAAAGTGTGGAAAACTTTGAAGAAAATGAATTTTCGTTATGAAAAAATTCAAAAGAGAAAATCACTTTTAATAGAGAAAAACGAAATCATCTGCTGGCGACGACGATATTTGAGGGCTGTTAGACAGATTCGAAAGGAAAACAGGAATATCTATTACATGGACGAAACTTGGTTAAATGAAGGTTATACCGTTGGTAAAATATGACAGGATAAAAATATAAATTGCGCGACGCAAGCTTTCATGGAAGGATGGTCCACTGGAATGAAAGCACACTCGGGAAAAGGTAAAAGATTAATAATGTCGTATGGAAAACTATTTTCTGGGACAAAACCTTGTCATCAGCTACCCTGTGTCCATTTAATCTCAGAGCGCATATGCATATGAGGAATGGACACGGTATTCGTTTTTCCAGTTTCAAACTGAAATTGACCTGGAGGACGTAATTGGGGTTCTTGCCCCGAGTGCGCTCGACGGGTGGCCCATAAACCCAGTATCTATTGTCAATGGCACTTGAGATTTTCGTCTAGAAAGGCATAATTAACTATTGCGGATAATCCTTGAAAGGCCTCTTAAAAGTTTGGGATTTCTAAAACAAGTGTACGAGATATTGTTTCATTGTTCGGCATCCAATATGTTTTTTCAAGATGTCGAGTTAAAAACAGATTTTCTCTGAGAACCATAGAAAAAAATACAACGGATAAAACGACATTTTTGGCCGGCTATGGGTGGGGGAGTAATAGTTTCGAGGCCTAGAAAGCTTTTCTCAAATCGAGAATAGTCACTTGACTTGACTTCTCTGCGCTCGGCCTTTCGAGCTGGAATACGCTCTACGACCTGGGGGTGAGTTATATATTTTTTATTCTTCGAAGGCGCGCTGCCTGCGTGCGATTTTCTGCGACTATAGCCAGTCCAGTGGATATTATGCGAGTGCTTCTTGGGGAAGAGCAGCTCATTCTTCCACAGTTATTTGGAGTCCTAACTGTGATCTCGAAGCCTAGCGAAAAATTTCATTTTTGAGAATTCTTATCGACGCTTCGCATCCTACACCGTCCCAAGGAATAGATACGAGGGTTGATAGCCAACGGCAGCAGATTGAGGGATTTTTGGATCGTCAACTTCAAGAGTTCTAGCCTCCAGTCTTTTGATTATTCAACCTTTTCGTTTCAGCTCCTGATACAGGTTTTTCCAGCGTCCAGCTGATTTCTACGTTATACGTTGATTTGTATACTAATTAACCCTTCTCTTACAGGATCCTGCACTCGTGTGCTTTGGTATGCGGGGTGGTCCAAGCCTAATTTGATTTCTCCTGAGGCTGGGAGAAAACCCCCTTATCGTCGGCAGCTCACTGACGTGATATCCCTCACAAACCGCGATTTGTGACAGATACACTGAAGCGAGACGTCAACCAGAATTGAACCTAGAGATCATACACGTGTATGAACCTCAGTGCACGGGTCTTTCTGCGACAAAAACGTATCAGTTACACTGCGGTGATGGTGTAAACACGGGTTATTAATAATAAATTCTGTCAACAAAACTAAAGGTTTTAGCTCATGTGTGTCGAATATGTGTAGGGATCGTAGGTGCCTCTGTATGACCGTAGCATAAGCTCAATGTTGTGTTTGCAGTTGTACGCGTTATATAGTTCTGTCTTAGGAAAATTTTATTAAGATAGGTACGGTACGCGCTTAGTTATCAGGGAGTAAATTAACTTTTGACATCCTCCATGTCCTACAATTTACGCTCGAGGACTCGCCCCAAACCACAAATTCAACAAACTTCATGTGTACTTCACCCCGTTGAAGGTATCACGCGAGTTTCATACAACCAAGCTCTTGTTTGTTCTCCATATGAGAATCGGTAGGCTTTTCAGCCGATCCTAACTACGCCAGTCCGTGGTTCATTTTCTGTTGAAAATAATTTTTCTTTTGGCTCTAGCTTGGGGAGCCCTGAAATCAATAGAGATAATTCTGTCTCAGAAAGTGTAGGCCCGAAGAGCTTACAGCTGTTTGTTGAATCGCGACGCGTCGAAAATTGCGCTACGGAATCTAGCGACCTACTAGATTCGAAAAAAGCGGTGCATTTAAATTCACTTACATCTCCTAGGTTAAACCGTATGGGAGGAAGTATGGATTGTATGAATGCGAACAAAATTCCCGTTGGGAACTTTCCTGTTGAAAGCAATGATCTAACACCGCATGATTTTTCTGTTGAACAGAATACACTGCGGGATCTGAGTCAGAGGGAAAATTCCAATAATTTTTGTTTCAATAGGCCATTGAGAGCCTCCAGTAATATTATGAATTTCGGCGATAGACCCGCCAGGGTAACTCAAACCCTAGTAAATAATGGCTCACCTCAACGAGTTGTGGAAGCCTTCCAAAATTCAGAACGCAATACAATTAAGTTCAGGGGCCTCCAGCCCACTCAATTTTTTCAAACAATTTCCAAGAAATTCAGGAATGAATGAGAATAGAATGTTTGAGTCAAACCGCCCTCGCACTCCAGACAATAACTCAATTATATCAGAGCTCAATTGCTCGAGAGCTAGCGACGAGCCCCCGATCGAAGGGGTCCCTCCTGCACGCGAGGCCGCTCATCAAACGGCCCGCCCGAATAGTGAAATCCCTGCTATTCGGCAGGTGGTATCGCAGGAGGAACGGAAAGAATGGTATTTATTCTTAAGGTTCGAGAGATTCCGTGAAATGAAAACGGAAGACACCGGTAATAAATGCCGGTGAGGAAATCTCACCGCCCCCTTCCCCTGTAGGTAATCGACCTGTTCCGAGACAATACACACATTGGTAGCAGTAATGGATTTGTCGATGGTGGCTTACTAGCATTTCAATCAAAACGGACTGGAGACTATCATGAAGACATGAACGCTGATGGTTTTTGAAGAATACTTTCAGCAAATGCTAGATCTTTTTCCTGCTGGGTATGTTTCCTGTAGTTAGGCCGCTGTAGAATTTCATTCACGAAACACATCTTTCTATTGTTATACAAATCAAGGTGACCCTAATTTAGGACCGATTCGGGGTATTTACGTCTTAACCCTCTCATTGCTGATGACGTCTGGAGGCGCCACAGATCAGTGCGCATGACGTCCTCAAACGTCATTCGTAGAACATTTTTTTTTGCTTTAAGGTCGAGCCTATGCCGCCAGAAACAAATTGAGTGAAATGTAGATGATTATCTTGATGAGTTTGTATGTGTAGTTTTCCCAATATCAATTGCAGAAGCATAAAAAAGTCTTGCGGCGAAATCCTGTGAGCAGCAGTGGCGGAGATAACTAATTTTATTTAGATATTTTAAGATTTTAAAAATACTTCATAAATAATAAAAAATGAAAAAAATTAAAGACAAGCTTTTATTTATACAAATACATCAAGAAAGAAAAATAATTTCTTTCATTGTTTGATGTAGGTTATTATTATATCCTAAAACGTATTTCGATCGGCACACACCAGGACCATAGACGCTACTGGTTTTAATCTTCAGAGCTATTAAAACAAATATAACGCGTGATTTATGACCTCCCATCGTAGAGACACACCTGCCAGCATTGATGTCCGACTTTT
>JAFIRS010008281.1:0-18233 GCA_018342105.1 Gonioctena quinquepunctata
TCATTTTATCAGTTGAGTCATTAGTAAGTAGACTGAAATTTCCAACTCCTCTGGCCATGATAATATTTCCAATAATTCATTGAAGAAATGCAGCTCGTGGATTAGTGAACCTCTGAATTACCTAATCAATCTTTGTTTTGAGGAAGAAAAATTCCCAGATAACTTCAAACTGGCAATAGTTCAGCCACTTTACAAGGAAGGAGATCCGAATGATTTTGTTAACTACAGAGCAATAAGCCTGTTATGCAGTATCTCTAAATTATTTGAGATGGCGATTAAGGATCGGTTAACCAATTACTTACTTAAGTACAAACACTTATCGTCCGACCAATATGGTTTCTGCAGTAACAAAAGTACAGAGACAGCACTATCTGAGTTCAGCGGTCGGATCATTTCAAGTATTGACAAAAAAATGTTTGCTTTGGGTATTTTCATTGATTTCTCGAAAACTTTCGACCCAGTGGATCATCGATTAATCACTTCCAAATTAGAGAGATATGGAATAAGAGGTTTGCCTTTAACTTTAATCGAGTCATACCTCAATAAAAGAAAACAAATAATAAGAGTCAATAACATTTTCTCTGAAGAAATGAATGTAGAGCAAGGTGTGCCGCAAGGTTCTGTCTCAGGTCCTCTATTTTTCAACATTTATGCTAACGATCTCATTTTCGGTATCAAAGGGTTCAGAATGTTCATGTTATCTGCTATGCAGATGACACGAATATTTTGGTTGTCGACAAGGATCTCAATAAGCTGAAAACTACTGCTGAAGCGGTATATGCCAATATTGTAAAATGGTCCAACAATAATAACCTACAACTGAATCATCATAAAACAATAACTGTTCTTTTTGGTGAAGGCAGGACTGATGAAATCAAACTTTTTGAAGGTTCCAATGATGAAATAGTAAGTAGTAAATCAGTGAAACTATTGGGTGTTACCTATGATAGGCAACTTCACTGGGATTGTCATATTGATTGTTTGTGTAAAACATTACAGAGTAGCTGTTATAGTCTGAAATTCATGAAGAACCACTGTAGTGAGTACACACTACTGTCATTGTACTATGCAAATTTTCATTCCCATATAAAGTATGGAGTTTTGATTTGGGGAAATTGTGCACATGTGAATAGAGTATTGATACTTCAGAAATATGCGATTAGAATTCTTGCTAGTATCGATACTAGAACGAGCTGCAGAGAATATTTAAAAAAATTCAATATACTGTTGTAAGCTTATATATACTGGAAGTTTGTACATACGTCTATAAAAATAAAAACAAGTTTTGAATACTGTTGAGAAGTATAACCACAATACACGTTTCAAAGGCCAACTACAACCTGAGAATCACCGGACTACGCTGTACCAAAAAAGTTTTTTTCTACTGGCTGTAAATTATACAACTCTCTTGATGAGCATATTAAGAGCTCCCTCAATTTAAATATTTTCAAAACAAGACTGAAACAGCAGCTAGTTCAGAGTTACACTATAGATGAGTATTTAGTATAATTTGTGTTATGTTCGCGATATATGCAATTGATTTGATTTGTATTCCATATAGCATACTTATATATATGTGACTGTCTCTCTTGTTGTCTCTTGTGTATTCATGTCTTCTACCTTTTTATGCTATATTGTCCGAAAAGTATGTTCCTGTGAAGATGAATTTCTCAATTTTTATCATGTATTTTAATTTAATGGAAGGTATCTTATCTTATTTTATTTTGATATTTATTTGTGACTTGTCATAAACATGCATCGGTCTTTGGTCCTTGTATTGAACTTAAATGTATATTTTGTGACAAATAAATTGATTGATTGATTGATTGGACATTGATTGGTTGCTAAGTAACAACTTATCGAAGTATTAATTTTATTACAATTCAAAGTTTTTTTAAACCAAATAATTCAACAAAAAATAGTTAAATCATTGTCAGCAATGACTTGAACTTATTTTATAAGTTTTAGTACACGACTTAAATGAAAGCTTGTCTTTAAAAATGTTTTTGATTAGTTATTTTATTTTTTGCTTTTTAGTTAGTTCGCCTTGATCTGTAAATTTCTAATAGAGCATAGTTATTACAAGGTTTCTTCCCTGTAAGTTTTGAGCTGAAAGAAATCATCTTCCACACACTAATTTCGAATAGAATCTGACCATAACTCTTCCGCCATCTTGACTTCATAGATTATGACAAAAAACTCAGAATCTACGAATATGAAAAACCCCACATACCAATTTTGAATGGAGAATGACCATAATCAGAAAAGTCGTCCTCCATATTGGGGCCGCCATCTTGAATTTATGAATTTTGACAAAAATTTCATGATGTCCGATCCCGAAAACCACTACATACCAACTTTGAATTGAAGCGGACCATAATCACGAAACTCGTCCGCAATCTTGGAGCCGCCATCTTAAATCAATATATATATATATATATATATATATACAGTATCGGAAAGTATTTATCTTGGGTATGGTGGTTTCATGAGAGCGTAAAGAATAGCCTGCTATATGTTGAGAGAGCATTACAATTTCTCCTCGACTCGCTCGAGGAAGGGATATCGACGTCGCGACACAGAGATAGGGCGGTTAGCTCAGGTCGTCAGTATCATACCATATATATATATATATATATATACATATATAAATATATATATATATATATATATATATATATATATATATATATATATATATATATATATATATATATATATATATATATATATATATATATATATACATCTTGCCTACAATACTGCGTCCTTTCAGGAAGCGTACGTTACTGCGTCCACCAGAAATACGCTATCTAGGTCAATTCTGATAGAGTATACTGGTTCTACACAAAAAATCCTACTCATAGCTGTTTTCAGATTATTAAAAACTTCAAAAATAAAAAAAAGTATTCTTATATAATATTGCGTCCTTTCACCATCATATCATTATCACGTCCGGTGAATAATTTGCTTTCATATTCAGTATGATACTGCGTCCAATTTGCATTATATCTTTCATACTCAGCACGATACGGCATCCAGCGCTGTTGCCATGTTTTATTACACATTTTTATTTAACTCGCTCCGTTTATATGATGGCATTCTTTCCGGTTCAAATTTTGTAATCCATTTTTGGAACACTTGCCGACATCCGATTGAGCTGAAATTCGGCAGGTGATCATAATTCCGGTGACAATGCATTATGGAATTTTCGTTGGAGAAAAAAACAAAATGACGGCTCCAAGATGACGGACAAGTTTTGTGATTATGCTATGATTCGATTCAAAATTGGTATGGAGGGGTTTTCAGGGACGGAGAATGTAAAATTTTTGTCAAAATGAAAAAATCCAAGATGGCGGACAAGTTTTGTGATTATGGTCCGATTCATTTCAAAAATTGGTATGTAAGGGTTTTCGGGGCCGGGGATTATTAATTTTTTGTCGAAATTCCTGAATTCAAGATGGCGGCTCCGAAATGGTGAAAGAGTTTTGTGATTATGGTCCGATTTTATTCAATATTTGTATGTGGGGGTTTTTGGAGTCGAAAATTATGAATTTTTTGTCAAAATTTATGAAATTGAAATGGCAGCTCATGGAATTACTGTTAGAGGAAAACACAAAATGGCGCTTCAAGATGGCTGACGAGATTCAGGTTTATGGTACAATTCGATTCAAATTGGTATGTGGGAGTTTCAATGGCGGCTCCAAGATGGCCGATAATCTCTGTGTTTATGGTCCGATTCTATTCAAAATTGGTATGTGGGGGTTTTCAGGGTCGGAGATTAGGGATTTTTGATCGACAAACCCAAGATGACGGGCGAGTTTTGTGATTATGGCCCGATTCGATTCAAAATCGGTATGTCGGCACGACTCGATGTCGGCCCGATTCGATTCGAAATTGGTATGTCGGGATTTTTGGGGTCGGAGATTACGAATTAAGTCAAAGATTATTGATTTTTAGTTGAAATTCATAAATTGAAGATGGCAACTCAAGATGGCGAATGAGTTAATCTCTAGATAGTCTCCTCATTGAAGGACTAGATAGCTCAAAACTTACAGGAAAAAAAGGTCTCATAATAACGACGCTTTAACAAAAATGCATAGGTTAGGGCGTACGTATTTTATTGAATCTATAAGTCACGGAATAACCTACGTCACACATCCAAAGCAATTATTTTTTACTTTTTAGTGCATTTGAATAAAAGCTTGTTTTCAAAAAGGTATTTTATTAATTATTTTATTTCTGTAATGAATTATGGAAAAATCCTCAAAAAAAGGAAATAAAAAAAAATCTGAAGTAATAAATCAAATTATTCGTCATCGTAATCCTAAAGTTACTTTTATAGTATGTAAACCCTGATATGTTCTTTCTTTCTCGAACAATATCTCGTCATCATTCATATATAATTAGTATAATAGTAAATAATCCTAATAATAATAAATTATGGTTATATAAATAAAATCATTTGATTAATCCTATTATTGTAATTAATCAGTTTTGTTTCCTGAATTAGGTATTTTCTGATGTCTCCAAATGATTAGCCCATTAGGTGATGTCATCCTTCACTTCCATTATATGTATAACTACACATAAAAAATATCATAATTGCTGGGGACCGGGCATGGATGATATGATAATAAAAGATGGTGTTTCATGACAGCAACAAAAATATGACAGATACAACACGAATACACATCCCCGATCCCAACAGACTATAAAATTTCCAGAGTTCTTTGAATCATTTGAAATTTACTACTCGAAAACTATTGAATATTGGAAAAATGAAGAAAATGATATAATTATCCAACGTTACATAAAATTCACAGAGAACTGGGTTTTGGAATCGTTTATGTTGTCATTATATATATATTTTTTTGTGCTCTTTCAGGTAGATAACCACAACACACATTTTCCTTAACCCATCACTTACCTGTTATGGTAATACTAATTGAGAGAATCAAACGATAGTTAATATAACGTCCTTCTCTTCGGAAAATTAATCCCTTGCTTATCAAAATTTATCTATTCAATTTTCCATAAAATCAACTGAGGAAGAAGTGTGGGGCCTAGGCCCGCCATGTGTCTAGGCCGCAGGGGGTAATACTTGTGACGATCCCTGTCCCCTATCAGTTAACATGGTACCATACATAGTAGCTTTTGAAAGAAAGTAAGCGGCGGATATGGTTGATGCGAGAGAAATCTTGCTGATATTGGAATTTTCCTGTAGACATGGATATCCAGGGGAAGAGGACCTCCCCATGGGCTCACCGTTGCCTCGCCACAATGTGTTGGACTCTGGAGGGGAGGGTGATAGATAGTTGCCCAATGAAAAACATACCGTATTCGTTAGAGACGGGGAAGTCCTTCATCTATGGGCACTGATGAATGTATTCCTTGCTGACACTGACATCCCAGAGCCAGTAGCCTCATCAGGCGGAACCACCATGGCTGAAATGATTCCGGGATAAGTGATTCCTGAAATGTAATCCTTATGCGAAATTTCAAAAGTTAATCTTCTTCTCCTATGGGTTCAGGAGTGAGTCACGACTTATGACTCTTCCATAGATGTAGCTAGAAATGAATGAGCCTGAATTATCATGTCAACGTCTCGAGTATGGAATTTATAACCGCATGATAGGAAGCGAAGTGAAATCAAAATGTGTTAAAAGTATCCGCTTATTTTTACTATTCCTTACATATCATTGTATTTATTTTTATATATTTTCACTTATTTCAATACTAGTATAACCATCATGAAACGCCACTGGTGTTTGTTTGGGTAATAGAAAATCAAATGGTCTCAATTTATCAACTGTTTAATTCAATGGAACAAAGTTAACTCCAATGTGGTACATGGTACCTACCAACTAATATGTACATTGATTTGAGATAGGAAAAAAGAACACCTTTCACAGAGAGATAACGCTGAATACTTTTTTATGACAACAGCGACTGTCTGGTAGATCTTTCCTAAATGTTTGGATCATCTATGGAAAAGAATCTGATAAGTAGTTACTGGATTTCTTCATTCAAAATGTTGCGAACTCGAATGTGAAATCAATTGTAAAAAAAAGAAGCACAATCTACTTGCTTCCCACTTGGAAAGCTTCTTGCCTTCTGAGGTTGTTTGGAGTCACAATAGTGAGAATAGTTCCAGCAGCCAGTATGATAGTTTGTGTTATGATAGCCCAAAATGTTCCATATGTGCTATTCAGCTGACCCAAGGCCAAAGTTAGGACAAAGGATACAAGCTGTGATGATGCCATTAGAATTCCCGTGGCAGTGCTTTCCGATGAGGGGAATGACAATTCCGTTCCGAATTCGATGCCCGCGGTGAAGTAAGAGTTGATAAATAATCTGAAAATGTAATTGATTAGTAAGATTCAACAAAGATAGATCAAATAAATAAATGCATATTTTGAAAGTTATATTGGATGGGATTAACGAATCGGATTCGGTTTGTAATAATGAGTACTGGCTAATGAGTCATCAATGATAATAGGCTAGGACACGAGAAATTATTATCACTTTAAATATGCTTCAAAATACATAACGCATATATAAATGTACCCAGAAAAAATTTTTTGAGTCAAATTTCAATTACAGCAGTTCCCATTCGTTTTTGAAAATCAGCAATTGGGTTGATTGTGACATTTAAATGGCAATGTTGACAAATTTCTTAAACTATACATTTCAGAACTATACTCTGTTTTCAAATGTGAGCGAGTGATAAAATGTGACTTTGCAATGATAGAACCCATTAAACAGGCTGGACAACTTAAAGGTTGTATTGTAAACTATGATAGTTTTTTTAAATTCCTTATTTCAGTTATTCAAGACATACACACCCCAAATCGATCCTAAATTAGGTTCACCTTAATTTGCATAACAATAGAAAGAGGAATTTTTACGAATGAAATGTATGTCACAGCGGCGTAACTTCAGGTAGTTCATTAGAATAGTAAGTATAATAATAATTGGAATTATAATTATACATGAGAATAATTATAGAGATAGGCAGATAATTGAGATATTAATTATTCCAATACTAAGTAGATAAAAACTTATATGAAAGTAATAATGACATGAAAATAGATAAATTAGAATACATATTAATAATTATGAAAAAATCTACTATTTACAATACAACAACTTAATTTTTAGATTTTAGCCATCATATTCCGAGAAGTCCGATGAACTATCGTCGTTGGGGCCAGAGAAATAATAAGGAGCTCTACAGTGTTTTCTAGTATGTTATCAGCTTCCCACATTCTTTCTTCCACATGTTTGATGCATATTTTTCGCAATCCACTGTCTTTATTTTCTTTTGAAAGAGGTTTTCAAGTCTCTTATTTGAAAAGTGGTGTTATGCCTTGCTACAAACCCTTTTACTTGCGCCCACACCAATTCTTATGGGTTTAATTCACAGTGATATGGCGGAAGGAAAAGTACCGTTATATGACGTTTTGAAGCGATTTCGTCGACAACAAATTCAACGTTACAATCTCCAGTAGCTCCTTTTTACAAGCTTAACTTGCTTCGTTCGTATGTCGTTCTGTCATTCTTTCGGTTCAAAATTTGTAATCCATTTTTGGAACACTTGCCGACATCCGATTGAGCTGATATTCATTATTTCGGTGACAATGCATTATGAAATTTTTGTTAGAGAAAAAAACAAAATGGTGGCTCCAAGATGGCGGGCGAGTTTTGTGATTATGGTACGATTCAAATCAAAATTGTTATGTGGAGGTTTTCGGGGATGGAGATTGTGAATTTTTTGTCAAAATTCAAGATGAGGGTTTCAAGATGGCGGACAAGTTTTGTGCTTATGGTCCGATTCTATTCAAAATTTGTATGTGGGGGTTTTCGGAGTCGGAGATTATGAACTGTTTGTCAAAATTTATGAAATTAAAATGGCGGCCATGGAATTTTTGTTGGAGAAAAAAACAAAATGGCGCTCAAGATGGCGGACGAAATTTACGTTTATGGTCCGATTCGATTCAAAATTGGTATATACCTCATTCCATCTTCGGTTTTTCTGGGTTCTATATGTTTCATAGGTTGCTGATTCCAAATTTGAAGTTTTCAGAAAAAGTTCTTGAAACATTCCGACATATTCGCCAAAACAAAGAAATGTTCTCACCGTATTCTGTTTTTTTGGCCGTAACTTCGAAACAATGCATTTTATCGGGAATACCATTCCTTACAAAGTTAAAGTGGACAAATACTATACATTGCATTGAAAAAACTGATAAAAAGTCAACAGGTGAGGAGCTAGAGCAAGTTGGAAATTGACGAAATTTACGTACTTCGCAAAAAATAGACTTCCCTTTCGGTTTTTCGCGGATAAATCACAATATACTCATTTCTCAAACATGGAGCAATACAAAATAATTCCTTTTTTTGTCCAGATGTCAGGTAGTGATACGATGATCGCTATTTCATCATTTTTGGACACCCAAGTATCATTAAGAAATCTCCAGACATTAATTTATCGACGAACCAAAATGTTCCGTGAATATTGTTCATCATCCCCAGGACCCGCAGTGTCGAATTTATGTATTTTTTTTCTCGTATCCAGGAAAGATTCCAAATTCACGTAGTTGAATGTTTTTGAATCTTAGAATTTACTAATCCAAATATTTTTATTGCAGGATGTGCTTATCTCATATATTCATCGGATTATTAAATTCCCAGGTTTATTTCCAGATTACCCATCTATAATTGCTTCTTTAAAAAAATTTTTTTAATTTTCGAAGACCTCAATGATTATTCGACGGATAATCATTGCAAATATTCGATTGATTCTGTCGTGAGCAAGGATGTCGACCTCCTAGTCCTCTTATGATTCATAGGCTCCTTGCAACGTGTATTTTTCCAAACCTGAAAGAGGAAAAGCACCCAACAAGTACCATCCCCAATCATCATCTGGTTGAGCACATATTCTTCTTGCATGATGTAACCGGGTGGTACACGACGTCTGCCTTATTCGAGCAAGGGAAAATGGAAGCCCTGAAGACGCTCAACAATTTCCCTAACATAAGAAACTACCTTGGAGTGTTCAAAGACCCCGAGGCAGATTTGTAAGACCTCATGAAGGCTAGAGAAATGTTTTTGACAGGCTTGTACTAATCTCAGAAACAACAGATGTCATTGGGTGAGATGAGATAAAGATGTTTGAGACATCTGCCTACGTAGTCGTAACATCGCCACTTATCCATTAACACAGGCTGCCGCTCGCCAGCATTCATTGCGAGTATATCTGCAGGTACAACTGTGGCTGGAGGACGATACCTTCACGAAGATTCCTGAGGAATTGGTATGGAGGAACATGGCTCACAGCCCATTCCTATCACTGACCTCCCTGCTCCTGAAAACCTCATTCACCATGTGTCGAGCAGGTGCCGCAAGTCCTTTATGAAGAACTGCGGCTGCAAGAAATTTAGACTATATTGCACAAATATGTGTGCACATTGTGAAGGGAACTGCAGCCACCTCGTGCAGTATGATCCGGAGGACGACCACGATCTTGACGATCCCAAAGTCGATGACGTGTCATCATCACAACATCACTTGAAGGTTTCACCTACAGCTACTCTTAACATTTACTACAATCACACTTTCATATTGGGTTGGTTCCCTTGCTTGTGGTAATTTTCATGCATTTCTCTTTCAGATCACCAGATAAAACATCAGGGTATGGATTAGAGTATCCAGGAGCAACTACCATCTGCACCCCCCAGCACCACCATTTCCAGAACCGGGTCTTTCATGGTACCAGCCTCCACCCAAACGACGATGTAGCGACGTAACATTATATAATTATTACTTATTCATTATAAAATAGTTGATTTAATAGTTGAATTATTATACGTTCTCAATTATAATTATTCAAGACTATATCATTTAGAGTTGATTCATTGCAATTATAACACCTATAATTCCAGCATACAGAACAATCAATTTTTATGTCCCTCATACCCCATAGAAAACAAAGAAGCCTATAATTTGTTTATATGTAATGAATAAAGGTTGATTCGATAACTCAAACTAGTGGAAATCATGAACAGGGCTTTGGCAGCTACAACCGAAATACGCCTCCAAGTCCAAGCGCTCTAACGGCCGCTCACATTCTCGCATACTAACGACTTTACGTTAACTGTATAGAAAATATAATGCTCTTCCAATGTTCACATAGTGCGTTTCTTCGAGAAATGCGTAGACTATGAGTTACCTGCGAAAAACCAACAAAGAACGCAAATTCCGTCAATTTGCAACTTGCTCTAGTTCCTCGCCCGTTGCTCCTACATCCAAAAATTATAGATAAAATTCATAGTAAATTTCTTTCAGCTCTGTAGAGTGTGGTATTTTTGATAAAATGCATAGTTACGGGCAAAAACTGAATACGGTGCGAAAATTTCGCTGATATTTGCGAATATCTCGGAACGCTTCTGGAAATTTTGTCAGCAAACTTCAAATTTGAATTCAGCACCCCAAAATTCAGATAGAAGCATAGAGAAACCGACTACTTGAATTTTGTCACGTACGACTACCATTTGATTGGTGAGCTAAGTTATGGAATATAAAGATTTGATAATGCATGCATTGATGATTCCTTGTAATCTTTGCATCACTGAGTAAATTATTGAGAGCATATTTATGAGAAGATAAAAATGGTTGGGATTTTGTGTGTGACAAATTACAATATTCATTAGATAAAATAAAACACGAGATGTTTTATATAAAGCTATTATTCTTTTTCTCTTGATCGTGAATCATTCATCAGTGTGGTAACATTGTTTACGTCTTCAACATAAAATGGTATTTTTTATATATAATGAGCCTTATCTATGGTATTGCAGTTCGCTACAGTTGCTATGGTAACGAAACGGATAATTTTTCGATATACGTAGATTGTTTATTATTGAGCAGTTGTGTATCGTTAATAGTAGCTCAAAATAAAGAATCCATCCATTCGTTTGACATATTTCATTATCATATTTCTTATATTTCCAATTATTGTTCTTTAGATTGTATTTTCAGATTAATTGTGCTGCTTTGGATATAATAAATTAGGAAAAGCAGTAAAAATAATATTTTTTTGTTGTGATATATTCTGATGGAAGTAAAGAAATTTTGAATTGATGATGACTTTGGAATCGATAACATCATATGTTTATGAAAACAAACAAAAACAATTGTATACTCTTACCCACTATCAAAATACTTGAGAGATAATCAAATATGTCTTCCACTTTGGGCATTTTTTTTGGCTGCCTATTTCTCCATTTTAGGTAAAGCAAAAATATTTCCATTATAGGTAGATTCAATGTGACAGGCAATATCTGGTTTGTTGGAGAAGATAGATGAAAATGTTTTGCACAAAAGTTCCAGGAGTTCACGAGAGCTACATTTTGATATGATTTTCAAATATACAGGATGTTTCGTATATGTGCTACAAACAATAAAACACCTTGTATATCATAACATATATAGTTAAATTTTGATATCATTTCATGTATAGTATTTAAAATTTGGTTACGGCGTTGTTGAGTAATTGCACTTTTTAAAAAAATGTGAGGTTTAAAAAAACATTTTTTGATAACTCATACACGAATCCTGTCTGTATCATTGATGAAATTAAAGGAAAAATCCTACCGAATAAAAACCACTTTTTCTCACCTTCACCATATTGGGCGATTTCTCAATCGATATCAGTCGAATATGATATTGAAGTTGGTTCTTAAGAATGTGGCTGACTTGTGCGTGAATTGATTGCATTGCATGGTACATTTTGATCAAGTAGCTTATGCTTGTTGATGCCATGGTAACAAATTTTTTATAATTGTACTGTCATCTTATGAAGTTCGATTTAGTGATTCTTTGCAAAAAGGTATATCTTTGTTATTTGTGCAAAAACACCAGCATACTTTCGTGTTTTCTTCAAGTGATTGCGCCTGAATGTCATTAATTTTAGGAGGATAACGAAAAAATTGCCGCGGAGCACTATTTCCGTCACGAATAGCATTTTCAAGAGTTGAAGAAACATAACGAACTGGGTCGTTTCCTCATCATATGAGAACTGTTAGAACTGATGATTTAGATATCAAAGTGTTGGCTTATATCAGTAACCATCCACATGTTTCTATCTGTACTCTTGCAGAAGAAGTTGGTGTGAGTAAATCTACTGTACAGAGAATTATGGAAGAAAACAAATACCACCCATTCAATATTCAGTTGGCACAAGTTTTAATACCCACGGACTTGGATTCATTGCTCGTATTCAGGTAATAGTACATGATAATTTCAACATATTCAATCAAATTTTGGGGAGCGAGAATTGCGGCTCCACAATAATGGAGTTGTAAATCGACATAACAGTCTCTATTGTCCCAAGAATCCCCACTGGTTCTATGAAAGTAATTTTCAAACCATATGGGGTATCAACGTACGGTGCGGAATGACCGCATCATAGGACCTCACTTCTTCACGAAATGACGTGATCCAATTATTGAAAGATATCTTAACAGCATAAGGACAAGGGATTTTGTGAAAAAAAGATGGCACTCTCCTCATAATTCACAGGTTGTCACTGAATGTCAATTCGGTGGCCAGTTCGTTCCCCAGATTCATCACCACTTGATTTATTTCTATGAGGTCATTTGAGAGATATTGTTTTTACTCCTCCTGCTTTTGATTTGGATGACCTGAAAATGAAGATTGGACTGGCCTACATAACGCCTAATATTATGAGAGCGAATTGTCTCCTGTCTAATGGGAGTCACTTTGAATGATTTTTATGACTTATATCTAGGTTCTATTCTTATGAATTGATACATCAAGTTTTATCACATTGTTATTAATGAATTGTTCCTGAATACATCTCTTTCATTTTCGCGATTGTTTCATATTAAAAATAATTTTTCAGTCACTGAATTCCATAAAAAAAACACAAAACTGCAACCATTATTTTGAACACCCACTATATTTTGACTAATTTCCATGTGATCCGATACATTTCATTAAGATACAGAGATGATTCGTGTACATATGAGATATCTTGAAAAATATCTTTCTCAAAACCTTACATATTGAGGAAAAGTGCAATAACTCAACAACGCCGTAATCGAATTCCAAAAACTATACATGAAATGATATCTGAATTCAACGTAGAATCTGAATATGTGATGAAATATAGGGTGTTTGTTCGAAAAAATTAATATTTTGGTCTCAGCTCTATATAGACAGTGCGGTCCATAGGAATGGAATAAATTCATGTTTAGCGTTATTATTGAAAAAACCTGAAACAATTTACAGCATGAAAATATAACCCCCTTCTTGCACCCCCTCTGAATTATGAGCACCCCGTCAACAATTTTAAATGAGAATGGGGGTCGTGTGGCACCTTGTTCGAAATAGATTTTCATTCTCTGTTCAGCAATAGTAGGTTTTTCAAATTTGGTGCAATCATAACTTTGAAACTTTACGTAGAATGAAGGAAATAATGTCACATAATGTTTAGTGAGTATTTTTCAATTTATTTTACAATTAAATTTAATGTGCAGAATGACCACTCCTTGACAATAAGCAAGTCGATCTTGGAATTCTCGTACAACATTTTGTAGGACCTCAAGGGTTATGTTGTTAATTTCTTCCGTTATCCTAACTTTTAAATTTGCAATATTAACTGGTCTATAATATACTTTTGATTTCTAATAACCCCTCAAGAAGTAATCTAGAGGAGTCCAATCGGGGGATCTAGGCGGCCATTCAATCGTTCCACGTCTTCCAATCCACCTATTGGGAAAACTTCGTTCAAATAATATCTTACAATACGTTTGTAATGCGGTGGAGCTTCATCTTGTTGGTACCAAAATGTATTGCATTTGGATCATTAACATAAGAAAAAAGTATTTTTAATGTAGGCTGTAAAAAGTTCCTAAAAAAATCTAGATAAACCTCATCATTAACTGTGCCTTCAAAAAACTGAGGGCCAATTATTTTGTTGTTAATGATACCAGCTCAAATGTTCACTTTTTTAGGATATTGTGTGTGAGCCTCACATATCCAATGAGGATTTTCTCTGCTCCAATATCTACAGTTTTGTCTATTAACCGTTCCATTTAAATAAAAAGTAGCTTCATCAGAAAAAACAATTTTGTTTATGAACTGCAAATCTGCTTCCATTCTGTCCTCCATCAGTTCACAGAATCGTTGCCTTCAATCAGGATCACCTCATTTAACTCCTGAATCAACTGAACTTTATAAGGATGGTATTTTTCTTTATGTAAAGCTCTCAATTTCGATGATTTACTTACATCATCATTGTCGGCGGCAAGTTTTCTACTTATCATATGCGGATTTTGCTCAATCGCTAACGGTACATCTAACTTTTTTTTCTGATCCAATTTAACATTTGGACCTGGCTTTTGAATAGTTTTTACATGTCCAGTTTCACGAAATGTTGTTTCTATTTTGCTAACTGTAGACGTAGACGTGTTGACCAAGGTATTTATTATTGAACATTTCACAAACTTCCTTTTGAGTTCTTTTTTTATTTCCGTATCCAATCATAATTAAAATGTCTATTCTTTGATTTTCGGATAAATGAACCATAGTTAAATCAAATACACAGCCATTTTTTTTTCAATACACTGACGTGTGTCGGTAACTTATAAATATCAAAATAACAGTACTCTACTAGATTGACATTACATTATTTATGTGGGTTTTATGAATAATTTTTTGGTGTCTTGAACAGATGAGAAAATACCTGATTATCTCTTATGGGGTTATTTAAAATCAAAAGTATATTTCAATAGACCGGACAATATCGCAGTTAGGATAGGATAGGAAAGTTAGGATAACGGAAGAAATTAACAACATAACCCGTGAGGTCCTACAAAATGTTGTAAGAGAATTCCAAGATCGACTTGCTTATTGTCAAGAAGGGTGTTATATTTTCATATATTTCATTATATTTTCATATATTTCATTATATTTCATATATTCAATTATATTTTGGTACAGTTACGTTGACGATCGCATAACCCTCTTTCAAGGCTTCTAATTCCTAATCAACATAATTTTTTGAATACATTAACAATTTACACCATTCCTTGAATTCACCTCAGAAACATAAATATAACGTTCCTTACCATTCTTCGATCTACTTCTCACAAAAAAGAACAACCACTTGGATTTGATATTTATAGAGAGCCCAAATACAGGTCATTCCCTATTCATCGAACCACCCTGACAACCAAAAAGTAGCTTCTCTCCATAATTTATATCACATACTTTTCAGTTTATCACTGTCAACTCCAAATTTCCAAAAAGAGCTGGCAATCCTTCAACGCTAAGAAGCACTACACATAACTAACAAAATTCAACTCCAAAATTATATTGCTCTCTCCCCTTTCTAGGGCCCAAATATGATTCCATAGAAAAACAGTTATCCACAGATAATATTTAGATATGCTACAAAACCTTCAACAACTTGAGTAAAGACAAGATTGACAGTTTTGAGAAATCAGGTGTATACAGGGTAAATTGCCCAGTGTCCAGTATAGGTCAAACTGGTCGGAAATTTTCAGAGAGACTGAGGAAACCCACCAACCTATAACAAATATCCTCATACACACACACGTCTGTAACACACAATCTTCCTTTGTTAATTACTTATCACAATCAGGACAATCAAATTTTTCCATTCACAATCACGTAGATCTAATCCGTTTTTGTCCTAAAGGTTCTAAATTGAACATTCTTGAAATCTTGGAAATACAAAAAGCCAAATTGCGTTAACGAACAAATTGAATTTTTTCAAATCTCTACCATACATCCACTACAGACTCAAAATTATATTACAGATCTATGTGTTTATAAATGTACCTCAGTATCACAACGACATCTATTAGAGGATAGAAGCAACTATTTGCAAGGTTCACATATATACTCAATTCATTACAGTTTTATATTCCTCCTGATGTCGGGACTGTTTTCTTTCTGCCATTCTCTGTAATATTATCACTGCTTCCAGATTGTTACGACACCATGAATTCTTATCAGTTTGTTTTTCTTAACTCATCGAGATAAGGGCAATGTGTATGTCCGAAAGAAAAAAGAAAAAACACCCTCACCATGGGGTTCTCACCACTGATCCAACTTTTTATTTTTCAGGGTTAACCATACTATAAAGTTGGTAAGTTCAAGTTTCCCCATTGTACCCTTTAGGATTATCAAACATTGTTTTAAGCCTGCTGATGATGGATACCTACTTAAATCTCCGAAATGAATCCAGTTTCTTAAAAAAATACGCTGTTTCATGCTCCCCCATCCTCTTCAAATTTTATAACATCCACATTCAGTAATGATGGACTACTCTCGCCAATTCGTTATAAGGAAGTTTTCGAAATGCCCAGGCCCAGCAGTGAGTTTAGAATGAGAGCCGATAAATCTGCCATGATGGTTTCAACTCGCTCTTTGACTTCAAATATGTTGGTATTTATTAAACTACTGAAGTAATTCGATTTTATTTTGTTTTTTTGGACTATGAAGTCATTGGGTTGGGAGTTGAACTAGAGTTGTACTGTAACTGAAATACCTCGTAAATAATATTAATGTAATGTAATAATGTACGAAATTTTTCAGTTGAAACTAATTATGATATATAATATATTTATAAAGTCTTGAACCCTTTCATTCTTCTAAAAGTCTATTTTAGTAATACTTCATGAGTGCATACAATATTTCCACTTTTGAAATGTTATCTGGTATACAGACTGGGCCATTGAAAACGAAACAGCGGCTCTGTAGGTCGGCAGAACCGAATTATATAAAAACGCTCAGACACATCAACTATATTTTCGAGGGGGACATCGTTCACGATGAAATTCACCCGAAATACATTCCATCCCTCGGAGCTGTGACCGCCACCCCTAAATTTTAAAATCTATGTCAAGTGTTACCTCATTTGAAAGGTATTTTCCTTCTTAATATCAAACAACAAAAATAAATTAGTTCTATCGATTCGTTTTCGAGATATAGAAACTTGAATTTGGGAAATCACTTTTCGTTCACTCAATCAATAAAAATAACAGCTAACAATGCAACTGTTTAAAGATATTTATCATTGTCGAAGAATCAAATGATCTAACTGTTTACCAACAAATAACATGCAATTCCGTTTAAAAATTTTATTTCATCTTCATTTAAGCAGGGATGGGGTCGCTGTGGCTCATGTCACTACGAGCGCACCTCTCCGGTCATCGGTCCCGCCACATGGTGCCGCACCACCACCAGTGGCTGTGGATTGGGGGTAAATTGGGGGTTGGCCCACCTGGGGAACGTGTTCCATGACGTATTCCTGGCGGAGTTGGTGAACGTCAAAAGGTCAAAATGGCGACGGCAAATTCCACACCGTTTGGGGGTCGATTGGTGACGGAATGGGGAATTTTAACGGTCGTTGGTGGGTTCGACGGGTAGACGGCGGTGGAGGTTTGGTGGGGGTTTTGGGGGTTGATTCTGCTAGTGGGTGCAGCGCCGGCCCCGGGGGCATAGGGAGGGATGAGTGTTGGCCAGTGGCTGTGGATTGGGGGGAAATTGGGGGGTTCCCACCGGGGAAAAGTGTTCCTGACGGACCTGGCGGGTTGGTAACGCCCAAAAGGGCAAAAGGGGAAAAAGGCAGGGCTTCAAGGCCCCCGTTGGCGGGCCGGGTTGGGACGG
Organism: Gonioctena quinquepunctata; assembly: GCA_018342105.1. Taxonomy (NCBI): domain Eukaryota; kingdom Metazoa; phylum Arthropoda; class Insecta; order Coleoptera; family Chrysomelidae; genus Gonioctena; species Gonioctena quinquepunctata. Next base: position 17,728 of record JAFIRS010008281.1, read on the forward strand.
AAATGTAATTTTTTCTTCAAAAAAGGTTCGGGGTTGGGTGGGGGTTCATGACGGGGGGAGACGGCGGTGGAGGTTTGGTGGCGGATTTTGGGGATTGATTCTGCAGTGGGTGGTACGTCGCCGGGGAAAAAATGGCGCGTGGGATAGGGGGAAAAGGGGTGATGTTTGGGAAATGGCTGTGGATTGGGGGTAAATTGGGGTTGGGCCCACCGGGAAAAGTGTTCCTGACGGAACCCCGGCGGGGTTGGTGAAAGTCAAAGGTCAAAAAAGGCAAAGGGAGACTTTACGACACCGTTGGCGGGTCGATTGGTGACGGAAAAGTATACGTCAATGTTCGTTGGCGGGGCGTAGACTTTAAAGACATGGTTGGCGGTGATGGGGGTGGGGCCCTGGTTCAAGAGGGGGGTGCAGACGGCGGTGGAGGGGGGGGCGGATTTTGGGGATTGATTCTGCGAGTGGGGGTGACGTCCCCGAAACAATGGGGGGGCATAGGTGAGCGGATGAGT
>JAFIRS010008282.1:0-18230 GCA_018342105.1 Gonioctena quinquepunctata
AAACAATACTAAATTCAATTAGGATGAATAATGTATTATTAAGTTTTAATTACAAATATTAGTTGGTTTGAATTTTATTTACGGGTTAAAAATATTGAATAAGCTCATGTGCATCAACCTACAGGGCATGAGTTCACCTAGTAACAAGATTAAATCGTTTTTTCAAAATTAATCTCCCGAAAAATGTCTATTCCACAAATATTTGATTAGTTTTGACCCAAACCTATGTGATTTAGGTTATTGAAGCTATTTCCAGATAAAACAAGAATGTATAATGTTTCTTAGTAAGGGTAGAGAAATAAAATGGTGTTTTTTTTTTCAGTCCGGTTCAAAATTGGTACATGGGATTCTTGTTGGATTCCAAACACATTTTCTCAATAAAATCATTCGATATCTTGTCAATTTGACCCATTTTTTGGCACCACAGAAAACTATTTTTCAAATTCCCGCCAAATCTGAGGTGACGTGAAAGTTGCAACGGATTTTTTAGTTGTCAGACATGCAGAAAAAAACCGTCATTAGAGTTTTTCAGAAATTTTAATAACATTTTTTCCCCCATATGTAGCCAACTTATATATATGTATATATATATATATATATATAATAGAGTGTTTGAATGAACTAAAAATCATACTTCTAGAAAATTCATACCCAAATTCTTTATTTAATAAAATTATTTTTAGTACTTCTTCACATAAATTCCTCCAATTCTAAATTAAAATAATAACATGAATAGAATAACTCATAAAAGTTTACCTCATATTCAAAATCTGACTCCAAAATTAATTAAAGTCCTCAATAACAATAATATAAAAATAGCAAAAACTAATATAAAAACAATTTCCAATCTCCATACTAGATTAAAAACGCCAATTCTAATGGAATTCCAATCAAATATTATTTATAAGATACCATGTATTGATTGTCATAAAGTTTACATTGGTCAAACAGAACAATTATTAAAAGATAGAATCACAGGCCACAAACGTGATTGTAGAATTTTATAAACTTGTGCATATCCTTTAAAACCTTAGATTTTGAAAATATCTTATCTAAAAGACTTTTTTTAGAAATGGTACATAACAACAAAAAAAAAAGATAATATCATTAATAAACGAATAGATATTGATGATCTGAGCTCTATTTATACTTATATTTTTCACAAACAAAATGAACTGAATTCAAATAATAATCTTCTTTAATATTTTTTTTTCCATTTGTATATATATTTTGACAATTTGTAAAAAGTCAATTGACACTGTCTAAAAATTTTTCCTTCATGAAAGAAACTTCTAATGTCACTTTTTATGACTAATTTTTAATATTTTCGTGTTAGTAGGTATAGTTGTTAATAATATTATTCTGTTATTAATCACACATATTGTAGAGATGTCTTGATAAAGATAATAAACATTATCGATAGCTTGACTGAAAAAACGAAGAACATTCATTGACTCGAACATACCTGACTGCTTCCCAAATAAAAATCATTTCCCTTGATATTTCACAGTCAATAAATATTCATACCTATAATATATATATATATAATATATATATATATATATATATATATATATATATATATATATATATATATATATATATATATATATATATACATATACATATATATCATGAGATCTATTCTGTCGAAAAAATCAAAAGTTTCAAATTTTTCGACAAACAGTGCTAACCACTCCTACAATACCAGACATGGCAACCTTCTGCAGATACACAGAACAACCTTTTTCGAAAGTGCCCCTTCGTACTCAGCAAATCAACTTTACAACAAATTGCAATTGAAAATAATTATAACAAATTCAAAAATAAATTGAGAAAACATCTAGTGACTAAATGTTACTACAAAGTGAGCAAATTTTTACAGGATTAATAATGGTGCATGAATTCATTAGTTACTAGTCATTGAATATCCACTGTGAACTTTTTAATATAATTTTAAGACTGTGTTTCTGTGATGTGAGATATTTTGAATTTGTTTCGTATATATGTACAATGTCGACTATTTTATATTGACTCTTCCGAAATCATGTGAAAATGAACTTACTTGAATTAAAGAATTTGATTATTATTTATTATTATCGACGACTTTGAGGTGAGAAAGAATTTCGAGGAAACCTTCAAAATCTCAGAAAATTGTTTATATCATTAATTAACTGCTGTAGGTACCTGTCTATCCAAAAATTCTCTGATTATGAAATTGAAGATGCTTTTGAATTCAACAATGTTAGTGAAACTATCGATCCAAAATATAAGTATGAATCACGCATGTTTGGAAAAAGTGTAATGAATTGAAATCATGTTTTGTTGAAACTAAAATATCAGTTCCAATTTATATTTATGATTACTCAGACCCCTGAAAAACAAGCGCAATATTTTGTATGCCAAATCATTCCATGATCATATGCATTACAATAACTACATCAATAAATTTCCATATTTAAAAAAAACATTATTTGTTGGAAAAAAGTTACTGTCGGAAAGTACCTGCAAAACACCGTGTCAATCAATAAATATAAATAATAGTTTAAAAAAACTAAAAAACACGCTTTTATAGACAACCAGACTAAAAAAATTGAAAATAAGAAAAAAAAAATTATTCAAAAAAAAGCGTGGGGTGCATGGTATCGCCTGCCCTAGGTGTGTGATGTACTATATAATTATTGATACCATGCACCCCACGCTTTTTTTTAAATAAAATATTTTTTTTCCTTATTTTCCATTTTTTTAGTCTGGTTTTCTATAAAAGCGTGTTTTTTAGTATTTTTAAACTATTATTTATTTCCTACTTTTAAATGTGGTTTATTTATATAAGCGTGTTTTTTTAGTTTTTTTCAACTACCTATTACTCTTATAATTTTTTTGCAAATTGAAAAATGGAATAATTTTATCAAATTAGGTAATCATAATCTCCGACCCCAAAAACCCCCACATACCAATTTCGAATAGAATCAGACCATAATCACAAAACTCGGCCGTCATTTTGAAGCCGCCATCTTGAATTTTCCAATTTTGACGAAAGAATCATCATTTCCGACCACGAAAACCCTCAGATACCAATTTTGAAGCGAATCGCACCATAATCACAAAACTCGTCCGCCATATTGGAGCCGCCATTTTGTTTTTTTCCTCACACAAAAATTTTTCAATGCATTGTCACCGGAATTATGTACACCTGCCAAATTCCAAATTATTCGGACGTCTGGAAGTGGGTCAAAATCGTGCCCAAAGGAGTCGGTTACAAACTAACAAACATACAGGTGAAGCTAATATGAAGCGTGTAAAAAGATCACACTTTTCTCAACCTCTCGAATCCACCATTCCCGAAACTCGTATGTTTATGAATTATCGCCAGAATGACATAAACATAACTGATATTGACAAAAACGCTTCAGCACTAGATTACGGGCTCAAAATAAGTTCCAGGAGTTTTTACTTATGAAGTTTCGAGAAATACTAAATTCGATTAAAACTTCCTCTCAACCGATAGATTGGATCTGTATGCACCGGGAAATGAATTACGAAGTTGTTGAACAATCTCTGTCGCGAACAATAAAGTTTTGTCTCCCAATATGCCTCGATATAAATTAATTTCTGATAGAACCTCCAAACTTTGCCATGTTTATACAATTATAATTAGCCGTGGGGTAGAACTCTTGAATCTTGTTTTATTTGATTCGAGAATATTCAGTATAAAAATTAGATAATCAATAGTCAGTTCGACCTTATTAGAAACTCCCACCCAATGAACAATAGAAGGTAGAATTTTTGTCATATATTCATTCAAATTACGTAAAATATGGAAAATATTCTCAAATTGAGAATTTAGACATCCGAACATAATGTCCAATAGGTTGAAGGTATTCATTTCGTGGTAAAGTCAGCACCAGTCGGGATTGAAAAAACTCCCTTTTATGAAGAAAAATAGGATTTTCTGCCAAATGTAGAGATATTTTCTTTCAAAATGATTGAGATTATTGAGAAGTAGAGTTCGGATGATTAAATTTGTTACCAATATAAGAACCCAAACATAAAGAAGAGTTAACACTTGTTCAATCAATCAAAACTGTGCTTTATTGTCCAATAATAATAGTCCTTATTACGAAGCATTGACAGCAATAAAATGTGGTAAGATCCACAGTGTCATAACTGAAAAGATAGATGAAAATAGGTACAAACATACAAATATATTATTACTATCGTTTCGGACGTCCATCGTCTTAATGGATTTAAAAGGTTTTCACGACGTTTCGAATGCTTGTATCTGCAATCGTCTTCAGGTGAATACTGACAAGTTTGGGTGCTACTTACCAATTTATATGACTGTCGGTGCAATGATGCGTCATGCGCCAGGAACAAGAGAGGAGGCATCAGAAGAAATGGAATCAAATAGCAGGAAGAACACGGTCTCCACAAACCAGCAGCAAAGGTAGGAAAACCATTATTAATATCTCAACTGAACCACTTACAGGAGTAGAGGAGTCCCTGCTAGAAAAGGGATTGAACTTTGCAGTTGCACCTAAAACAATACCTATCCTGGACATTGTAAGCTCTGTAGAGTCAACCAGCTGCAGAATGAATCCCATCCAGGCAGAAGAGATCAGATGGAAAGTGAGAGAGACACTCGAGAAGGAGAGAAATCCCCGGAGTAACATCACTGCAGGGGAACAGAGGGCCCTAAAAATTCTACAAAAGGATTCATCCATAAAGATTCTTCCAGCCGATAAAGGAAACGCCACGATTATCATGGACACCACAACATATGATGACAAGATAGAGTCGTTACTCCACACAGGGAACTATAAACTCTTGAAGAAGGAACCGACACCCACTATAGAAAGGAAGATCTACAACACTCTGAAGAAATTTAAACACTTCATTCCAGACAACAAACGATCACATCTAACGCCACACTACAGCAAACCACGGGCTTCCGGAAATCCACAAACCAGACATGCCACTGAGACCGATCACCAGCTCACGGAACCTACAAGTTATCGAAATACCTCCTACCGATACTACAACCCTTACAAGGAAATAGCAGTTCATACGTCAAGAATTCCAAGCACTCCGTTGACACCATCACAGATGTTGAATTTGGACCAAAAGATCGTTTCATCAGCTTCGATGTGGAGAGCCTTTACACCAATGTCCCTTTAGATGAATCTCTCAGTATGGTGGAAAATTTTTTCAAGGTCCCAAGAGTGGTTTCGGATCCCACTATAAAAGGTAAGGTCCCTGTGATCTTAACTCGTACAAGTTTTCATTAACTTCTGAGGGTTGGTCAAACAACTAAGAAAGCGGTTAAAAACAAATAAAAAAACAAAATCATCAAAAGGAATCTCGAAGAGGATGACCAGCTGCACGAGAGGACTGACCTTCCTACTCAAGCAATATTGGAATTACTGCAGTGCTGCCTACAGAACTCATATTTTCAGGAAAAGGACCGATTGTTCTCTCAAGTCGACGGACTCCCGATGGGATCTTCCCTTTCTCCAATCATCGCCAACATATACATGGAGGGGCTCGAGGAATTGGCTATACGGGAGGCAGAATACAAATCAAAGCTGTGGTTGAGGTACGTGGATGACACCTTCATTATATGGAATCACGGAGACAAACATCTCCAGGATTTCATCTCAAGAATTAACAGAATCAGGGATTCGATCAAATTCACGATGGAAATGGAAACCAACAGTGCCTTACCCTTCCTCGATGTGAACGTTGAGAGAATAGGCAATGGAATCCGCACCTCCGTCTACAGAAAGAAGACACATACGGGACAGTACCTCAGTTACAGCTCCAACCATCCGAGTTCGACGAAGAGAGGGATCGTGAGAACATTGGTAGAGAGAGCGACGCACATATGCAACGACGTGGAGTCACTAGATGCTGAATTGAACCACATCAGAGAGGACCTTCACCGGAATGGATATCCCAAGAAACTCCTAGAAGAAGTATTGAAACAACTCCGGAAAACCAAGACGTCTGAAGAGCAACAACAAAGCACAGTGATCTGCCTTCCGTACATCAGAGGTGTCTCCGAGAAGGTCAGAAGGATCGGAAACAAGTTCAACATCAAGAGCTGCTTCCATTCCGGCAGTACTTTACGGAGTTTCCTGACCAAGACCAAACCTGACAACAAATATGAAATCAGTAAGAATTGCATTTATGAAGTTCCATGTGAATGCGGAGATTCCTACATTGGAGAGACAAAGAGACCGTTATTGGTACGATTGGATGAGCACAAGAAATGGACTCAACGTGGAGAATCATCAAAATCGGGAATCGCCGACCACGCCTGGACTGAGCACCATCGAGTTCTATGGGACGATGCAAGTGTTCTTCATAGAGAGGAGCATTGGTTCAAACGAAAGTTCAAAGAGGCCGCCTACATCGAAGCCAATAACGCCTTTAGTCAACCAAGCGTTGAGATCAAGAACGTATGGAAACCACTGATTGCTCTTTCTAGCGGGCTGCAGAGGCGCGAAACTTCACGCACCGCAACACCGCGCGAAATAACACGCACCTGCACATGGCGGAATTACACGCATCATTGCACCGACAGTCATATAAATTGGTAAGTAGCACCCAAACTTGTCAGTATTCACCTGAAGACGATTGCAGATACAAGCATTCGAAGCGTCGTGAAAACCTTTTAAATCCATTAAGACGATGGACGTCCGAAACGATAGTAATAAAGTTACCACATCGTCTACAACCTTCAAGCAAACGATACAAATATATAATGTGAAGTATAAATTGAGAATATATAGATAGCTAGATGTAAACCAGTATGAATATGTAAGTGTATACAATGTTAAGTATACAGGGTGAGTCAGAATAAGACCGACAAACTCCGACTACAGATTCCTCACCCCATTTCGCGGTGAAAAGTTGCTATCAAGGTATGTCCTAAAATGCATCCCCTCTGAGAAACAGGGTGTCGAGAGTACGAAAAAAGTACGTGTTTCGTACAAGAGGCAAATAAAGTCGTCGAAAATAATAGTCAACTAGACGTTATCCACACGGATTATAGTGAAGCCTTCGACAAGATTGATCATGAGGTTATGCTAAAAAACAATACAGCTTTGGGTTTCAAAATCGACTCTTGAAGTCCACAACATCATATCTAATAGAAAGAAAACAGTAGTTTATAAAGGAGGATAATCTAGGGATTTCTACACGGAATCTGGGGTACTTCAAGGATCCAATCTTGGACCACTATTCTTTTTACTATTGATAGATGATCTGCCAGAAGTAATACAGAACTCTCAACGTGCATTATTCGCGGATGATTTCAAATTATTCAAGAAAATCACAAATCAAGAAGATGCGATTCTACTACAAAATTATTTAAATAGAGTTTACGAGTGGTCCCTAGCAAATCGCCTAACATTTAATGTTGACAAATGTTTCAGTTTGTCAATCACTAGGAAAAAACAAAGGAACGAACCTCAATAAAATATAAATAACAAATATTTAAGCAAAAAAGCAGAATGTATAGATTTAGGAGTTACGCTAGACGAAAAATAAAGTTTTGAGAGAAATATGAACAACATTGTAAACAGAGCATGTAAAATGCTTGGCTCTATTATAAGAAACTTATTTGGATCCACAAATATATATTTAAAATGCATTTGTCCGCAATATGCTGGAATATGATGGAATAATAATGATAATAATAATAGTTTATTGGTTCGTTAGATTATGGCTAGCATAATATAGAACAAGTCAGTATAGTACATAATATAAATTAATATTCAAAACATTATTCACAAATTGTGGTCAATATAATTATTATGCTTAGTGATTCAACTGAGTGCATGAAAGCATGCAAAAAGGACTTAATATGATAATAATTTTTAATTTTGGTTCTATGACTATTACTTGCATAATACAGAACAAGTCAGGTGTCAGAAAAAGTTTTCCCAAGCTAATTTTCGACAATACAAATAAGAGACTTATATTACAAACAGATTACAGATTACAAATTATACATAAGGATATCTGAAAGCAAGAAAATCAAGTAGTTTAATGAAAGATAAAATATAAAAATATACGTACATACATAAATATACAATCAGTTAAAATCTGTATCTCCCAAATACTCACTTATTGAGTAGTACGCTTTTTTTAGTAAGATATTTTTGACTACTATTTTGAATTTATTCAAAGGAAGATCTTTGTACAGTTTGGTAGATGATTAAACGGGTTATTGCCATGTATTTTGGACAACGTTCTGTTTTTTGGAGACGGTGACTCGGAACTTCCAGTATTGCAGAGAACCCTATCGGCCTCATGGGATACATACAATGAAGGAAAGCAGGATTTTAGCTGTACTTACAACTACTTCCTGGAACTCCAACGATATTTCTAACGGCTCTTTTCTGGAGTTTGAGAACCCTATCGGCCTCATGGGATACTCCCCATACTATGATCCCATATGCCATGACTGACTGAAAGTGTGCAAAATATATTATCATCAATACAGATTTTTCGACGGTCTTCCTGAGTTGGTACAGGAGATAACACTTTGGAGCTAGTTTTTTGCACACTTCATTTATATGGGTAGACCATGTACAGTGTTCATTCACATGGAGCCCAAGGAACTTCATAGAAGGTGCTTGAGTGATAGATCTGCCGTTAGATCTTAGCAACAAGCTGTGATCGAATTTATTATTTGACTGACTGAATCTTATAAACTTTGTTTTCCCCATGTTCAAAACTGATTTATTTGAAGAAAACCATTCTTCAGATATTTTGATTTCTTCATTGGCCTTCAAGACTGTTTGCTCTACATTGCTTCCTGTAATTATGAGGGAGGTGTCATCTGCATACATTAAACTCTCATTAGAAATGTCATTCACGTATATCAGATATAATAGAGGACCTAAAACAGAGCCCTGAGGAACCCCTATATCATATTTTGTTTTCAACGAAGTGTGATTATTTGCTTGAACATATTGCATCCTGTTTGTGAGATAACTTTTCAGCCAATCATGTACCACTCCTCTGAAACCGTACAGTTCTGGTTTTGTTAGAAGAATTCCATGGTTGACAATATCGAATGCTTTGCTTAGGTCCAAAAAGGTACAAACCACCTTGTTGCGTCTAACTCCATTGCATTCGAGGTTGATTTGCCTTTTTGGAACCCATATTGATTCGAGCTCATTAAATCAAACCTATCCATAAATTCTGTTATTGCATTTGCAACATATTTTTCAAAAACCTTAGCAAAGGAACTCAATAGCGCAATTGGTCTGAAATTTTGAATATCTGAGACTTTTCCCGATTTGTGAATCGGAATAATTTTTGACTATTGCTCTATTAGTTTCACCTTCCCGATGTGTGTAATCAAATCTTACGAGTTAAATAACCCACACTAGTTGTCCGATTACCATGAAATTTGTCAGGTGTTCACAGTTTCCGTGACAATGCATTATGGAATTTTTGTTAGAGAAAAAAACTAAATGGCGAATGAGATTTGTGTTATGATCCGATTCGATTCAAAATTGGTATGTGGGATTTTCGGGGTCGCAGATTATGATTTTTTTGTCAGAATTCATAAAATCAAAATGTCGGCTCCAAGATGGCCGACGATTTCTGTGATTATGGTCCGATTCTATTCAAAATTGGCATGTGGGGGTTTTGGGGTTGGAGATTATGAATTTTTTGATAAAATTCATGAAATCAGAATGGCTGCTCCAAGATGGCGAGCGATCTCTGTGATTATGGTCCGATTCCATTCAAAATTTGTATGTGGAGGGTTTCGGGGTGGGAGATCATGATTTTGTTGTCAAAATTCATAAATTCAAGAAGCCGGCTCCGAGATGGTGAACGTGTTTTGTGATTATGGACCGTTTCTATTCAAAATTGGTATGTGGGGGTTTTCGCGATCGGAGATTTTGAATTTTTTTGGCGGCTCCAAAATGGAGAACAAGTTTTCTGATTATCGTTATATTTTATTGAAAATTGTTATGTGGGGGTTTTCAGGTTTGGAGAATATGCATTTTTTGTCAAGATCTATAAATTCAAATTGGTGACTACAGGATGGCGGACGTGTTTTGTGATTATGGTCAGATTCTATTCAAAATTGGTGTGGGAGTTTTTGGGGTCGGAGATCATGATTTATATCAGCACAAAACTTACAGGGAAGAGACCTGGTAATAACGATGCTCCATTAGGAATGAATAGATTAAGGCGAACTAACTAAAAAGCAAAAAATTAAATAACCAATAAAAAAACTTTTAAAGACAAGCTTTCATTTAAGCCGTTTACTGAAACGTATAAAATAAGTTTAAGTCATCGCTGACAATGATTTGTGATTATGATCCGATTCTTTTCAAAATTTGTATGTGGAGGTTTTCGGGGTCGGAGATTATGATTTTGCGGCTCCAAGATGGTGAACGTGTTTCGTGATTATGGACCGTTTCTAATCAAAATTGGGATGTCGGGGTTTTTGGGGTCGAAGATTAAGAATTTCATCGAATATTATTGATATTCCATTCAAAATTGGTATGTGTAGATTTTCGGAGTCGGACATTATGAATTTTTTGTCAAAATTCATAAATTTAAGATAGCGGATGAGTTTTGCAATTATGGCCCGATTATATCAAAATTGGTATGTGGGGTTTTTTGGGGTTGAAAATTATGAATTTATTGTCGAAATTCATGAATTCAAGATGGTGGACGAGTTTTGTGATTATGGACCGTTTCTATAAAAAAAAATTATGTCGGGGTTTTTGGGGTCGGGTATTATGATTTTAGTAAAAGATTATTGATTTTTTGTCAAAATTTCATGAATTGAAGATGGCAGCTCCAGGATGGTGTATGAGTTGATCTTTAGATGGTCACCTCATTGAAGAACTAGATAGCTCAGAACCTTCAGAAAAAAGGCCTCATAATAACGATGCTTTAACAAAAATGCATACATTGAGGCGTAGGTACTTACTAAGAAGCACAATTTTTTTTTAATAAAAAAACCCTTTTAAAAACAAGTATTTATTCAAATGCTCTATAAAGTAAAAAATTATTGTTTTTGATATGTGACGTAGGTTATTCTGTGAGTTATAGATTCAAAAGCTTGTCGGTTTTGTATTCTACAAGCCTTTGAATCTATAACTCACGGAATAATCTATGTGAGACATCCAAAGCAATTATTTTTTACTCTTCAGTGCATTTGAATAAAAGCTTGTCTTCAAAAAGGTTTTTCATTAATTACTTTATTTCTATGAGTTATAGCATGATAAAATAGATAATCCCCACTTGATGTGACAAATTAGTCTGAACTGCAATAAATATTTCAATAATAGACCAAGGAATATTTTTGTTTCTCCTAAACCACGAACAAACCTAGGTCTAAAGTCCCCGCTATACAAAATGTGTTATCTTGCGAATTGTTTAAGGAATATAGACTAAGAGAAAATGTAAATGTAAAAGCACAGTTTGTCATCTTCAAAAAATTTCAAAAATGTTTGTGTCTCATCTTATAAATTAGGTCTTAAGGAGTTATTCCAGTTTTTGTCAATGTATTATTTTAAGAATGGTTATTCAGTTTTTAATATTTAATCGATCATTGGAACTACCTGCTTTGTAGATTACTTAATAAAATAAATGAATGAAGGTTACTAATTTTCTTAATGCCCATTTTTCCAGTCATACTTTCAGTATAACTGAGATTCCTAGAACTCCGTGGGAGTTTCAGATCGCGCCAACGTTATTTTTTGTTATAATTGAACAATGTCGAATCAACACATTTACCAGGTTTTCTAGACATCTTCGGTAGAATAAAATATTCATTATTGTATGTCAATCTGGTTTGTTTGCCAAACCAGTTGACATCACGTATCCACAGCGTATACGAGCCGAAACCGAAAGCATCAAAGGATCTTCCAAATCATCCCTTTTACGTGCGTTTACAAAATAACGCAATCTAATATTGTCTTCAACTACTACGCAAACCGCTTGATTCCTTTCATCACTCACGTAACCCCATTATTGTCTAATGAGAAACAACCACGCCGAGATGAAATTCTTGTTTATCCATTTACAGCGCCCTGAGCTCAAGGTTATTGCAGATTTCGAAGGTGAAAACAATTATGTATTATGAAAGGGATACGCTCTTCTCAGCGGGCTGTGCAACAAGGCTGATGGAAATGTCTCTAGACCGTGTTTGGGTTGTCATTTTAAGAAAAAATAAACATGTTACAAATGATCAAGAGCGAACCCGCAGCAATTGAAATAGTTACCTAGATCTGAAAATTTACTGGAATTCTCGATGAGTAATTAATATGAAACGAAAGTCTTGGTAACATTTTTCATCCCGACCAATACCAGTCGATAATTGGATGCGAGACTCGTTCATATATGATAATATTGTTTGACAATAAACAAAAAAAAAACTACAATGAATAATTTTTCTTTCCTCATCTTGTGAAGCATCAATGGAAAATACGTTCCACATTTCGGAATTTAAAAAATAGGGAGCTGAGTAACTAACCCAAAAAAAAAAAAAAATTAATCTGGTGACAAGCTAGTTGGGAAAAAATTTCACAATTTATTAATATCTGTTACCAACCTCCTTCACATACCCATATACACAATTTATTGCCGACAAATTGATGAGTTTTCGATCTTGTTTTACTGATCAACCTGACACAATATATAAGACTTTTCAGTTTCTGAAAAAAAAAGTAATTATCATATATTTTTTATTTTTAGGCATATCTTAGTATAAATAAAAATTATGGCACTAAAAAAGCTCTTCAAATGATATAATTTGCCATGTCGGTAAACTATGAAAATACAAATTTGAGAATTGTTTTCAATACTCTACCAATTTGGACCATCTTTGCTTTCACCCGAGGTATCGATATAAAATATTTTTGTGCCAAATTTCATTCTATTTTGTTGAAAAATGTGGCCTCCCAATTTCGTTGTATCCAATGTACTGGGTGATTTACCATAATATGCGGAAGATTAGTTGGTAGGTTGTACCCACCAAAATAATTAGGAAAATGATAAATAAATGAAATTTATTTCTGGAGGAATTTGCCGCCTATGGCCATAACTACTATGAAACACCGTTACTTATTATATTTTGAGTATCTTCATTCAGTAGGTTCGAGACGTCTTCATTAACTGCAACATGACCATTTACTGCATTAACTGGTTATGACGGAATTTCTAATTTCATAGTTAAGAAATTTTCGGATAACCAGGTGCAGCCACCTACAAATATCCTTAAAAGTTCATTCTTTTGTTGAATTATTTGGTTTTAAATAGATTGTCGCGCGAAGTGTTCATAAAAGTGAGTACCAATTGATTTGATTTGGCAGTGATTGGTTGGTAAGTAAGAACTTGTCAAAGCGTTTAATTTCTACAAAATATTCATAAAAGTAGGTACCAATTAATTTCATTGGACAATGATTGGTTGATGAGTAACAACTTGTCGAAGTATTAATTTTATTACAATTCGCGCGACAAGCTTTTTGGAACCGAATAATTAAAAAAAAAATCATTGTCAGCGATGACTTGAACTTATTTGATACGTTTTAGTACACGGCTTGAATAAAAGCTTGTCTTTAAAAAAAAATTTTTATCAGTTATTTAATTTTTTGCTATTTAGTTAGTTCGCCTTAATCTGTTCATTTCCAATAGAGCATCGTTATTACAAGGTCTCTTTGAGCTGAAAGAAATCATGATCTCCGAACCCAAAAACTCCCACACACCAATTTTGAAAAGAATTTGACCATAATCACAAAACTCGTCCTTCATCTTGGGGACGCTTTCTTGAATTTATTAATTTCAACAAGAAATTAATTATCTCCGACCCCGAAAACCCCCGCATACCAGTTTTGAATCAAATCAGACCATAATCACAAAACTCGTACTTCATCTTGGGGCCGCCATCTTGAATTTATGAATTTTGACAAAAATATCATGATCTCCGACCCTGAAAACCCCCATATACCAATTATGAATCGAATCGGACTGTAATCACAAAACGTCCGTCATCTTGAATTTATGAATTTTGACAGATATTTTATAATATCCGACCCAGAAAACCAACTAATAATAATTTTGAATCGAATCGGACCATAATCACAAAACTCGTGCGCCATCTTGGAGCTGCTATTTCGAATTTATGAATTTTGACAAAAAATTCATGATATCTGACCCCAAAAACCCTTACATACTAATTTTGAATCAAATCGGACCATAATTACAAATCTCGTTCGCCATCTTGGAGCAGCCATTTTGTTTTTTCAACTAACAAAAATTCTATAAAGCATTGTCACCGGATATATGAACACCTGCCAAACAACAAATTAATCGGAATAGTAGAAGTCGGTAAAAATTTACTTGCAAGATTTGACCAAAACTAACAGACGAACGAACGAACTAACGAGTGAAACTGAATAAAAGCTCGACAGAATAGCTGATATCTTCAGGGTCAAAAATTTCAGATTTATTCTTCAAAACATGCCCGTAGTTTGATTTATTTCAAAATATCAATGTTATGCTTGACATTTATAATACGTTCGCCAGTCATGTGACATCAATCATTTAAGCCTTGGTTTCCTCCAAAAGTCGCAGTCGCTGACGACTACGACCGGGTAACCGCGAGCAGGTCGTCATGACCCTACCTGTTTTCCTCGACCCCGCCATTATACAGTGCTCGTCCTTTCCCCGCCTACTAATTTTTGAACCACCTGGTATATCGCAATTAATTTTGTAGGGCTTGAATAGGAGATAAAAACCTACTTTTTCATAAAAAAATCACAGCTAAAAGTTTTTAAATGGCGGCTGAGCGCTATCTTCAATAATTTTTCTAAATAGAACATCCCGTATTTTATTCCATTTTCGAAATCTGCTCATGATTTTCAATAGTTTTCTCTAATATACTTCTCTCCTGAATTCAATTGTTTTCGAAATATTAACGTTTGAATAGTGGCATTCTGGTTTAAAATGAAGTATGGATTTTGGTAACTTCCGGTAAAACATTTTGCTAACTGAACGTTGTTATTAATTTGTTGTTGAATCTCTTAATGAATTCGACTAATAAGAGGCGTAAAGAGAGTTTATTAAGGATAAACAGTACCGCTTACCGGAAAATCTCGAAGCCTACGAATGTGTTCTGTAAATTCACAATCAAAACAAATTAGTTAGCTAAAAAATTATAAAAACTTTTATTTAACCCCAAAAATTATTTCAACAAGTGTTCAATGAGGCCCCTTCCTGAGTCTTGACAATAAAGTGCCCTATTATAAATAGCTTCTCTCACGTTGATGAAAGTCTGTTCATCTATTTCTTCACATGTATCTATTATTCTGCGTTCCAACTCTTCTATTGTTTGGCATTCAGTGGCATAGATTTTTGACTTCAGATACCCTCAAAGGAAAAAATCCAGAGGTGTAAGATCCGGAGATCTTGGTGGCCATTCTGTACTTCCCCTGCGACCTATCCATCGCCCAGGAAAGTTTGAATCGAGAAACTCTCTAGCCATGCGATCGAAATGGGGAGGTGCCCCATCCTGCTAAAATATGATTTCACGATTTTCAAACTTTTCCTGATTGTTTAATACAATTTGTCTCATGCGAGGTTCAATTTCAGTTTCTAAAAGATTTCTGTAAAGAACTCCTGGGAGATTGCCTCTGATGAAAATCGGCCCAACAACGTGATTGCCCAAAATCCCCGCCCGAACATTCACCTTTTTAGGAAACTGGGTATGTCCCTCTCTAAAAATATGCGAATTAGTATCGCTCCAATATCGTCCATTCTGTTTGTTGACTTTTCCATTAAGTTTAAACGTGCATTCGTCTGCGAAACATACACGTTTTAGGAAGCCCCGTTCTCCTTCAATTGTTCTTGTTAACCACTCATAAAATTCGACCCTCCGGTCTGGATCATCCTCCGTGAGAGCATGCAGGATTTTCATTTTATAGGGATGAAACTTTTTTTTAGGACTCTTTGGACACTTTTTGAACTCACTCCACAGGATTCAGCAACCGCAGACGTCGACTGAGTCGGATTGATTACCATGTCAGCAACAATTTCAACTTTTTTTTTCTGAAAGAGGCGGTCTTCCTGATCTTGGAGCATCTTTCAGCGTACCAGTTGCTTGGAGTTTATTTGAAAGTTTGCGCAAATATAACCTCCAAATGGGATTCTTGAGAAATCTATCATTAAACATACGGACTGCTAGATGATAATTTATTCCAGCTTCTCCAGATATCAAAACTGCTTCAAATTTATCGTCTAAACTACGAGCCATGATCACACTTTTCATAAAAGGATTTAGGCGCTAACGGACTATTTGACAATTAGCAGTTCAGTTTGACAGTAAACAACGCGACAACGATTGTTTCTAAATGCAAACTTTTGGTTGGGTTTGAAATGACCAAAATGTCACTTTTCAAACGTTAATATTTCGGAAACAATTGAATTCAGGCGTAAAGTGTGTCACAGAAAACTGTTGAGAATTATGAATTATTCAAAAAAATTATGGAAGATGGCGCCCAGCCGCCATTTTGAAGGTTTTAGCTGTGATTTTTGCATGAAAAAGTAGGTTTGTATCTCCTTTTTGAGCCCTCGTTGCGATATACCAGGTGGTTCAAAAATTAGTAGGGGGGAAACGGACTTTAGACGAGCACTGTATATCTTCGTATATAACTTAATATGACTCGTTTTTCGGATCATTTGGTACTGGGAACTTGGATATGTGATGCACTATGTTCATCAGCTATTGAACCCATAATGTAATTTGTGTTGTTACCTACATCTATGCTATGAATCGATAGGTAAATGAATTATTATTATCATTACATTTCATTCACTTTCCAATTATTACTGTAGTAGTATTGTAAGGTTTGAATATTGATTGCAGTAGATGTAGGTAACATAAATCATTAAATCATTATTACTATTTTTATTTTATTAAAGTGAATACTTACTCTGCACACAGCCATTATGCTTTGCAGATTCGTTTTGTTTATTTGCTACATTAGTAGATATGCTAGGCGGGTTCTGGCGCAACCCCTATTTTGGGGTGGGTTTTGGCGAGTGAGTGAGGGGGTGGTTTTCGGGTGGGGGTAGGGATGATGGTGGCGGTCATGGGCGGTTCGTTGTGGGAGGGTTTGTGAAAGGATGGCGGTGAGAGGGTGGGGATGGTTGTATGTGGGTAGGGTGGGGATGAGTGGCCTGTGATTGGTCGGAATGGTGGCAGCCATGTTGTGTAGGGGAGTGGGTGATTGAGAGTGGGAGGTGGGGAGAGCTGTGATAGGTCATGGGCGTGGTGATAGCCGCCGGCCGTTATCCAACAGCCGAGCAGCATATTGAAATGGGGGTGTCAACCAATATCCGTCAACGGCATTGGTCGGACGGAAGTGTCACGTGATCAGTGAATGGCGGCGGCCATTTTGGAAAGAGGGAGGAGTCAGCGATGATGCGGCTATGACTCAACCGACAAGTCTTTGCAGGAATATTATCTACGTCAGCACTTATTATCAGTTGTTTATTTAAGCGACCGGATATCGGCGGCATCCTTTGTTTACATTGAGATAAGATATCGGCGGCGGCATCCTTTGTGAAAGAGTTTGTTTACATTAACAAGATAAGAGATATGCAGCTGCAGCTCGAACCGTGGGATAACTTCATTCAAAGTCATATGATTACTATTCGTATTTGTATCTAAGCGACTAAGGCACTGTCGGCGACATGGAAGCAGGACGGATCCGTTTGCATATTCAAGGTCAAAATGATTTGCATCATCCAGTTCTGAGAATTTTGTCGAGTTGGCAGTTTTCGAATTGCGCAGTAGGAAATTGATGTGGGTGACCGATCCCCACCGTCAGCTTCATTCTTCATCTGTCCTCTGAACTGTGAACATCGTTCTATTCAGTGCTCTCTTTCTTGCTCTCTGAGTTTGTGTGTTCGTGCATCTACCAAACATCTAAAAAACGTAAGTTTTTATTTTATTGTTTTCCTTTTTTTTCAAAACCTTTTTTTTTGTATGCCAAAAGGGCACTTTGAGTTGTTTTTGTTTCAAACATTTCTTCATATATCGAGGGTGGGTTTTTTTCTATTTGTTTACGGGGAGGGATTGTTTTTTTTTCTTTAAACATTTTAAGGGATTGTTTATTTATTATAGATGAATCTTGCAGAAATAAACGCTGTTGCGAGCAGTAGCTACAGGGAAACCGTAGCTC